>DWON01000695.1:0-30101 GCA_018251015.1 Phocides pigmalion okeechobee
ACTTAACATCAAGTGGCCTGCATGCCCGTTTCTTACTCTTTCACAATAAAAAAAAGGCTATTCGGTGGGCAAACGTTGATCGTACGCGGTGCTTGTGCGCAGGAGCGGCAAAGCAAGGTGTCGGCGCGCAAGCAGGCGCTGACGCCGGGCACGCCGGCGCTGCGCGCGCTGGCCACGTCGCCGCTCGGCAAGCGCAACCGCACGGCCGCCGGGCTCGCCGCCACCGCCGAGCGGAACAGGTAACTTTGTCTGTCATTACCTTCTGTGTGCTTTGTCAATAAAAGTGGGTAAATAGCATTCACAAATTCACCTGATATAAATTAAATCCTTTGTGCACTCACATTTAACACTTAAGTTTTGAGAGAGGGCGACAGGAAACATCGGTTATTTCTTATTTTGATAAGAGGAGGAGGAGTACTATAACATTGAATACAAACATGTTTTCAACATAATCTTTTAGATATCTAATAACAACATTATAAAATTTGGAGGATGTAGACTATATATCTGATGCTGGGTATTGTCGAAATGATTAAGCCAAAGCTATTGTTTTTACTTTTAAATTTATTGAATAATTGGCATTTTTTATATAAGAAAAGAAGAAGAAAAACAAAAGATTGTGTGAAATAGTTAAAAATATATATCGGCCAGTATTGTAAAATGTATGTAGTGGGACCGACAAACATCACATATACATCAAAACACAACACACAAATAAATTGTGTTTCCAATACTGTATAAACCAAAATTCTGACCATCTACAATACCTTTAAAAGTATGCAATGCGCACGTATAACTACTTAACATGCTTCGCTATGTTGTATGTACATATCACCGCTTCGTATCGCTTGTTAGTATGGTGGCACTGAGTGTAAGCAGGTCGTTTGACTTGTAGGCCGCCGTCCAAGCGCCAGCTCATCACGGGCAGCGCCACGAAGGCCGCCTCCACGCTCGTCTCCAACCTCTCCGCCTTGAAACGCTCCGCCATTTCTACTGTTAAGAGGTGACTACACAATCTATTTTCATTATCAACCTGACATGTCCGAACCCGAGGAACGAGTTGTCGATAAACTTATGAGTCGAAAGACTCCATGCACTTTTGAGAAAATAATATGGAAATGTATGGGAATTCGGAAGGATTTTATCTAAATTAAGGTTAAAAGAACTGTGTAATTTTTAATATACGCACAGCTTGGATTCGAATGCTGGCAAGGAGCTTAAGAGTCCAAATTAAAGTAAGCTTAGGTATCCAGATGATATAAGAATCCAATTTATTGGGGCCAATCTCCCTATGCTCCATCCTTAGTCTGATTGTAGGATCTTACCTATGGCTTAAATCTCTGGATTTTTTTTTTTATGTATTAAAATTTCAAAGTATAGAAGTTCTCAAATAGAAAAGCTTTTAGAAACTTGTTGATTTCTACTTGATACTAAAATAAAAAAAATTATATATTATTAATTTTATTTATTAGGCTTACTTTATGATTTTGTTTTGTAAAAATCTTTTGTTGTCCAAATGGAAAAAAAAAACATTATTTATTACGTTTTATTACTGTAATGAACCCGCCGGACTGGTTTTACATTGATACATTTTTATTAAAGTAATTTATTAGAGTTATGAGGCATCGACTTTTTGTCGGTTTCACATAACACTAGTTACTGTGTGTAAACGTACATGTCATTATTTTAAACAAACTGGTCAATATTTTTCATTCCTTCTTGCGTTTCCAGTGCACGTTTATGAAATTAATGAAGTGAGAATGCGGTTGCGTCACATCTGGGGCAAGTTGTTTTGATTAGTGACAAGTAATGCGGAATAATTGAAGTCGATTGCTTTAGTAGAAGGAATGAGATGTATTGTTCGAAGCATTTAGTTATGTAATCATTTTATAGACAAATTGTAGTTATGACAGCCTAATTGTAGCATTTATTATATCAACGATCAAGTTATGCAACTAATGTAATTAGTTCTTGATCGATGTAAACTTCGTGCTGGTAATTTGGCGCGAGAAGGAATTTATAATTTGTTTGCTTTAAATGTTATGTTGCTTTTAATATAGAATGACACATGTATTATGGATTTTTACACATCATTAACCCAAAAGTATTTTTAAAATAGATTGTATCATTCTTAAAATATCAGGAACGGAATTCGAGATAAACTTAAACCATTTATTGGTAATAAATATAAATGCGTGATTACAATTGCAGTGATAAGATTGGGCTTCGAATTCTTAGAATTATTAAAATCTGATGTATGCAATCAGATTTTTCAAAGTTGTGATCTGTATGCCTGAGAGTTTCTTTGTGAAGGATATCAATCCAAACTTAACCATATTATTGTCTTATGATTAAGCAATTTCACAAGCGCAGTAATGACTTGATGGTGTCCATGTTATTTTAATTTTTTTCGTAAAATATTATAGGGCATACTGAAATAATACGTAAATTTATTAAATGAAACTTATATTACTTCTTAGACGCATAAGTGGTCGTTTGGCCGCGCGTGCTGTGGCCGAGTGCAAGGCAGAGCACGCAAAGAGGAAACTGGACTATGGGACTGATCCGAGGAAGACTCCTAAGGCTACTGTCAATGGCAGCATTCTGAAACACAAGCGTACAGTAAGTAGTAGTGGACAAATTGCATATCATACACTTATAAATCGTATGGCTAACTATGGTAATGAATATAATTCGTCTTAATAGGTATATTTGTCCAGTTCGACAAGTGCGCTATTCTATTATCTATTTTCTGGCGAAAGATACATATTATGAGTTTAATCCGATAATTTCAAAGTAAAAAATAATTTTGTCATTTTGTGGCAGGATTTTTATTTTTTTACGTCATGGGTTAATTTTAGGTCCATTCTATATTTACCCATTTACTACCGGTATAGTAACATGTGTATATAAGGGAGAAGGGTTAAATGGGTCTGGGACCTCCCTCTCCTCCTCAGCATAGGCATAAAAACATTCGCGCTATGTTTACATTTTGTATGTGTAATTTGCATAGTTCCACATTTTTGTAATTTACTGATATAGGCATTTAGATTTTTTCTTTTGTGTTTGGCCATAATTTCGTAAATTTTTGTATATTTTGAATCTTTGAGCCACCAGTGAAGTAGTCCATTGTATGTTTTCAGTCGGTGGGGCGGCGGCGCAGCGCCGGCCGCAAGTCCGGCAACGCGACGCGCTCCACGACGGACTCGCGCGACGACGAGCGCGCGCCGCACAGGGACCCGCTCATGGAGACCACCATGCTCACCACCTACACTGACTTTAAGGTATGCCATTGGCATTTTTATATAATGGGAACAGCAATTAGCAAAATTAATATAACTGCTGGCTATTGGCATCTGCGAACAGGTTCGTAGTACCGAGAGCTAAGAAGTAATTTGTTGATAAAGTTCCTTTAATTTATTGTAAAATTAAATGACAATAATGTGCAACTGATTTGTTTCATTGTTTTACTATGTTCAGTCTTCCATAATATTTTTACTGCCGGCGTCAATATTCATTCCCACCACATATGTTTAGGGATTTCTTTACCACTGTAATAGGTGAAAATGAATTCTAATATCTGATGAATTTATAACGATTACAAAATTAAAGTTTTAGATTACCGTCACATTTTCAGACTCAAATTTAAATGACTATTTGTATGAGAAGTCGAAAATCAGACCTCTGAACTAATTAAAAATAGTTTGGATGCTAAGAATGTGCAACTATTTAAAAGATAATATTTGTTCATATTTTGCAGGATGGAATAAATGAAAAGCAGATCAGTCGCAGTTCAATGGCAACGAAACCCCCAGAGGTCAACCTACCCATCATCGTGCGGCAGGCGATCAACGAGAAAAGGGAATGCACGGACACCCCAAAAAAAACTCCGCGGACGCCGGCGCTCCTCACCCCTAAGGTGGGCAAGGAGAACATCCAGCAGTCGCCCGCGGCGCGCACGCCGACGCGCCTCACGCGCTCGGCGCTCAAGCTCAACGACGCCGGGTTCGCGACGCCGCGCGCGCCGCTGTCCGCCAACAAGGTGAACCTGCAGCGCCAGAACACGCTCAGCAGCGTGCCGCTCAAGACCACCCCCAACAACGTCAGCCGCTCCAAGTCCCACTCGCAGTTAGTTCGAGCCAAGAACTTCCCGCCGCTCATTTGAGACCCCGCGATCCTCCGATGCTCGCGGGTTACAGTACTTTGTGTCCACTCGACTTAAATTTCTTCCTCTATGGAGACATCTTTGTACTGTGACGCGCGATCATCACGCCTCAAATAGGATTTTCTTTGGCATGAAAATCGGTTGTAATTTATTTATGTGACTTTATTTGTACAATGTTTCCGTTGGACCTGACTAATGCCTCGTTTCCTTTGTAATTCTTATTGATTTTCTATTTATGACGTTTAGAATTTTAAACAAGTTGCATAAGAATCTCTACAATTTAAATTTGTGTTTTTTAGTTTAGTATTGAATTTTTATTAAATGAATGAGATAATTGATAATTTACTTTATTGCTAGTTGAAGACTTTAATTATGAATAATAATTACTGCGTAGTCGCGTAAGATTTTTTACATTTTTAAACAGGAATAACGTTTTAATTTTAATCAAGATATTTGACATTATTACTATGTATTTTGTGTTGTTGTAAAAAAGCTTCTATTTTGCACGTTTTGAATTTAATGATGGCAATAATGTTTTGTTATCTTAGAATACAATAAATAGTATACAAATATGAAAATGATTTGTTCCATTAAAATGTTTAGTACCGGCAGCTTAGGGAATGCTTTCCTCTAGTGGGGATGTACTTAATACTGATCAGTATTCCAAATTTGAAATGTAAAGAATGGATGTTATCGTTACTTCGAATTTATCATAGCAATATCGCACGTTAAACTAATTGAACATTGATTTTTCTTATAATAATTATTGTGTATTTAATGTGTAAATTATGGTTGTAATATATTTTGCATAGTTTAAAGTAACCATTGTTTTATTTTGCGGTGTATATTCCTTTTCAATAACCGGTCAGTTTAAAATGTGTACGCGGGAACTTTATTCGGCCTATTTCGATATAGCCATTTCATGATTAAGTTTTAAATCATCCTTAAGTTTTCAATCACTGTAATGATATTGAAAATGGATTATTCAACGATCAAAACCAACTAATCATTTGACACTTTCTCTGCGGTTACAACATTGCTGTGTAATTCTGGGCGGGACGCGTTTGCAGCTCCTACACAACTGTGTTGTAGCGACAAATTTGTATGGACTACGGGCGAACAGAAGTGCTGTTTTTACCTCGGCGCTACAAGACTGGGGGCGGACATGACGTCTGTGTATTCGTAGATACACAGGTGCTAAAAATATAATATTTCAGTAATTTGTCGGTGTATCTCCAGTCTAATCAAATAAGCTCCAGCTTAGGGTCGCCTCCCGCAATATCAACCCGATCATACATATCCGCGCCGCAGGGAAAGTGCTAAACTAATAATTGTTAATTAATCTGCGCAAAATTGCCCCGAATATCATAAAATATAATTTGTTTTCACGACCACTGAGATCAATATCCCGGCGTTCAGAAAACATTGTTATTTGCGAAATGTCAATATTTTTCGATTTTGATGTCGGACCGAGTGGTAGAAGATTTAGACGGGCAGTCGATGGAGATAAAGATGATATAAAATTGCTCTTGGATAGTTCGCATTCAACTTTGTTTGGCGATGTAGATATTGGTGCATTAATGTAAGTTGTCTGTTATATACATATTTTAAATGTAATAGGAACGTGCAATCTATCTGATGTTACGTGGATATTGCCATATAAGCATCGTGACAGGATTTTTTTAAAACCTAAAACGCTATCACGGAATGGGTTATGACGTAATTTTAAGTATATCCTTCGAAAAAACCTTTATTAATCTTCGTCGTTCTTCGTTAATGTTATAGTCTTCTATTTCTCAAACTTCGCAACGGATTTTAATGCGGTGTCCACCAATGATTTTATAACAAACTAAAATATCAAATATTTGTAATCCGTTGTCCGTGCGTCATGAACTCAACAAAATGAGAAAATCATACTTCATTTGGTGTCAATAACGTAGGGCAAAGTACATCCCTTCCTTTAATTAAAATACAAATCACAAAAATTGTCTTGTATATATTTGAGTTCGTTTTATTTAAATATAAGTTATAAAAAAAGAGTCAGCTGTTCTAGCCCAGACCAGCCTATTTATCAGTGTAAGAAGAATTTCTTTTCATTAACCCTAGATTTTAGGGTATATTAAGAAGCAATTGAATTACTATTACCAAATAGGTATCAGTAATTCTCTCAACTCTGAGAGTGAATATTAAATGTTCTTAGTCTACACTAATCTACATTGCGCTTATTACATACCAACTTCTAATAAGGTAAGTTTGAGAGGCGTTTGATAAATCTACCTGTTTAAAATACTGACGATAATTGCAGTGAGCTATCAACGCTCTCGATATGCATGATCAATGCAAAGCAAGAAGTGATAGGGTTCATGGCGCTGTGTGACCATCCTAATGTACCCGGAGTCGACCCAGCGCACTGGGAAATGTGGATGCGACTATTTTTTCAGTGAGTAGTTGTAATAGTCGTAGTAATAGTTGTAGTAGTAAATAAATTTAGGTATTTTTCTACTAATGTCAATAGCATACGACAGAAATCTTGAATATACATATTATATAATAGCGGTAATCCCTAAGTTTTCTGCACCATAAGCGCCTGCTAAATTACTAAATTGAAATGCGATTATTGTGATACGATCTTTAATATAATTAATTTTGGTCATTACTTAGTTTCCAGGCAATATAGCTAACTGTGTATCGTCTATGTTGAGGCCAAACGTATAGTAAAATATGGAGTAAATGAAATATATATTTTCGGGTTACAGAAAAAACCAATGGCAAGGTTATTTTATATAATAGTAAGCGTGCTTATGGGTTTGTTATGTGTATAAAGATAAAAGTACAACATTCTAAACGCCTATTTCAATCAATTATACAATATGCAAGTATACAAGTGACGGATACAATACGTAAATGTGTGGTTGGACCTCTTCTAACATTATATATGTATGATAATAGGATACGTAAAAAATTAATTTACACATCCATACTCTAGATATAGTAAACCTAAATTGTCTACGTTCAAATAATTATATCCTTTTCCTAATTATACAGAGTTTTGCGGTATTCTATACCACTCGTATTTTACACATAATTGATAAATAATCTAAAAATATTACAGGAAATTTTATCTGGCGCGGAATACCCTATTCATACGTTACATGTGCTGTGCAAAGGAAGTTGAAGATATCTTTGTTGAAGAGGCTTTGATTTCTGTGTTTCAAAACGATGCATATCTATTGCATATCGTTATAATGATTCCACCTTCGTGTTCTACTGGTATGACTTATGAGATTTATATATTTTTTTATTTACGAGGAATAATAAATTAACGAGTAAGACAACATAAGTGGTTCCTGCGGCATAAAGACGTCTACATCTAACTTCACATTGGATGGAAGCTATCAGAGTTCGTAAGCAGACGTATTGCTATTTCTGAGGACTAAGATTGTTTCGAACATTAGCTTATAAGAAGAAACATGAGAAGTGCTTCATAGCTCATTACAGATACTTTGAAACTATTTAAAACATGTAATGGAAATGTCTTTACAATTTTTTTTTATGTGAGAAGAGTAGCAAATGAGCATGCAAATCGCCTGATATTAAGTAGTCGCAGCCCATAGACATCCATGTAAAATCACAAATATTATTAAAATCCTATCTGAGCTCGAACATAGATGCGTTACTACTCCTGAGCCTCGCCTCGCTTGAAAGTGTAGCCAGCAACTGCACCTCTCTAACCGAAACAAGTAATGCTTTACGGCGGATTATGAGGGCGGCGGTGGTACTTCCCCGGCCGAACTATAGTTCTCCCACCTTTAACCTGAATAGCTTAAACCGAATGCAGCGCTAAAGTTAAAATATAAAGATATTGAATAATTCCCCCCATTTTTATCTGGATTTAGTTTTCTACTTATTGCTTACAGATTCTTACCTTAAATATGAAACATTCAGAAAACGTAACTTTTACAAATATTGTGCTCAGAAGGACGAAGGTGTTGACAGGGTACATTGTATTATGACAGCATTGCGTCAGGACTTTTGTCCTAAATTGAAAATTCGACGTGCTGTGTTAGTATTTCATGCAATTAATTCCTATAAAATCAACTTATAATAAATTTAATTCATTTGTTTAGGTATTAAATATTGCTGTTCTTGAACACTACCTCAGTTGAAAATAATCAGTTAGAAACTCATCTTATCTTTAAGTGTTGGTTATATCAAAATTATTTCTTAATTATATTTTAGCACTTTTTTTAATTAAATTACTGAGTTAATATAAATAGAAAGTCGACGTGCAGCGCACTTTATTTAAATAGTGGTTACAAATCATGGATATTTACGATCCAATTAAGAAATCGTAACTGCATTCAATTTTACACGCTTACTTTCCACTGTCGACAAGGAAGGAACGCTGTATTGAAATATTATACTTTATTACACTCTTCAAATCATAACACAGTAGTAATTACTTTAAAATAGTGTTACTTATTGCGTGACTAGGGGCAAGGCAATCATCCCAGTCTTCAGAGGTAACAGTGAGTCTGCTTGCAACCTTAAGTAGGATTTTAGTCATATTTGAAGTAGGATATGTCCGTGATATGTAATGACCAATTAAGATCAGATTTCATACAAGCTCGGTTGCTACTCGTCTCATATAAAATGTTTTCATAGCGAAGAAGACAACGATGATATAGCAGCTATTTTGGATAAAAAATGTCCGAAATTGAAAGACTTGTATGGTTATTTTTATATCAGTGAGATCCTCGGTCGACATCCAGAAATGGACAGAAAAATCATTGTTGCCGATGTAAGTTATTTTTGGAAACATATTTTATAGTTCTCAAATATTTGATATGGATTTGCATACATTATTTTATGTATCATCCGATGGACAATCAATAGCTGTGGAGAAGTTTCTAATTGTAAATTTATATATAGTAAAATACACATAAGCATGAAATCTTATAACTACCTGCCATAAGATTCTATTAGGTATGAACCAAATAGAATCTATAGAGGTTTATAAAAAACTAAAAACTGACAAATCTATAGATCAAAGCACAGCTGAAACCTCTGAAAATAAAATCCTGAAATTTAGCAGGAAGGTTTTTTATATAGCGTAAGAGCCATTTTTCCGCCGGCTTTTTTCTCCCGGTCTACCTTAGCCAACAGGGTGGTCAAAGCCGATGTACTGATTTTACACTTTACCCTTTACGTTCATTAAGTGTATGTAAATACCTTACAATGAAATAAAATATTTGAATTTGAATTTGAATTAGAGCACTAAGACTGTAAATTTGGAAATTCTTTCCGTAACAACGTAAAATAAAGGTTGAAAAATTTGTATGGTGTTTTATACCTATTATTAATTTGTTTAAAATATATATAATCACCCTTTATAGCGAGCAACGACACGCTAAAAAAGCTTTATATTTATTCATAGAGATTAACTGAAAATTGCCTTAAATTCGTTATAATAGCACGTAACATACATGCGGATTTTATTTTAATGCATTCTGAGATATTCAATTACTTCACTCTCAATAATGTTTTACTATTTACTTTCACTTAGTGTCAAAATGAAGCTGTTGGTGTGATGTGCGTAAACTCGGATATAGACTACGAATCACTGCAAAAGACTTACGAATTGGAACCTTACCATGGTCTTCTGAAAGCTACGGGCGTGGAAAAAGAAAAGAACAAACGGAATAATATGTTGTTAAGGACATTTGGGTACCCACTTAATTCTAAATTATAGGTATATAGTAATTCAACCGGGGAGATGCCACCGCCATCATGATATTTTTTTTACCTTTTACTATGATATTTTTTTTTAATTTTACTATGTACTCACGATTAACGATATTGGTTTGTTGACTGTCGATATTTCGATGCATGGCTCGAAGTCACGGTGAAACTGCGGTGGCGGGGGATACGGTTGATAGATGCAAATGGTAAATTAATCGATTTACCTTACGTTTAGTTTGTTTTTCTTTTTTGGGTTCCATATCACGATACACCCCAATAACTGTGAACTGTTATTTACTGAAATTCTCTAAACGGTTTTTATTGGTTTGTGTTTTATTAAATATTTTCAGAGAACCAATAATGCTAGGTAATTGGAGTCCATTCGAGCAAATTCCAAAATGTGAGACAGAGCCTATTGCAGATGTAAGTACCTATGTTAATTTTCAACTCTTATGAAATTAAAATTTACATTTCAAACTAAGTATACGTTATTATACTGCATAATAGCATAGAAGTAATAGCCTAGCGGTAAGATACAGGCCTTGTATTTAAGGTTCTTGGATTCGAATCTTTCGTACTTACCTCTATTTTGTCAAAGTTATCGTTAGAAAATAAATTCAGGAAATTGGCATGCCTGAAAATTCTTGTTATTGTAATCTGCTTCGTGTTCTGAGAGGAGAGCCTTTTCTGAGAGAGACTTTCTGATGAGAACCGTAAATTTGAGCAATTATTCACTTTAGTAAAAAGGTTTTTACTGTACATTTTGGAAAAAAAAAGTAATCTTAGCCTTTTATAAGTAAATTTTATTTAAAGGATCCTTCAAAAGAGAAATTGGTAGATGTTAAAACGCCCAAATCACCGAGTAGAGTTAATTTTGGGCGTGAAACAGCGAGGAGACATAGTACCGACCACTTCTACATATGGCAGCAAAGTTCAGAAGATTATAGCGAAAAATTTTACTGCAATTATCCTCCTCTGCATAGCAAGTCGGATCATAGTGTAGTAGAATTACTCGAAGAAGATCCATTTGACTACGATATCGTCAATATTGATTATACTTTGCTGACGGTACCTGATGTACTTTCATGCGATACTCTGTAAGTTGAAAACTATGTTTACACTTCGCTCTTATGATCTAGTATATTCCACCTTCTCGTAACAACGATCACTTTGCCGTTCTGACGCGCAGAGACTTCAGAAAGATTAAAGACTAAGTTAAATAACGAAATTTCGGAAACGTTTTGAATATTTTCGAAACTTCATTAACGAGTGCAAAGTTTAGGTTTCTTGGAGATACTGAATCTGAGTGAGTCTATGGCACACGCGTCACAGGGTATCCTAGTATTGACCTATAAGTGTAGAAGGCGTTATGTCAATAAGCAGTAAATTATCACTTTATTGGTGATAGGATAAAATCGTGAGGATTGACTGTGAAACCCAATGACTATTGAATGATTACAATTATTTACTTTGTTGTTTCAATGCAATTAATAAATCAAAGCAATAAATACATTGATTTTATTAAAAACAAAAAAGAAATACAACCGTTTTTAACAATGTTTCATTTTGAAGTTGTGTTTTTTTATATTTATTACATAAAAGTTGAGCGAGCTGATTTTTCTTCTCTATATTTTGGACTTCAGATTGCATCCGAAGAGCTTAAGTCCGACAATGTCTAGAATTTCTCAGATGCAAAGACATATAAAACGTAAGTGTTGAAACATCTTGTAAATACACTATACTATTGAACAACATATTGTACGGACTTGTTTGCAGGCACTCGATACTACTACTATTGCAGTATTTTACCTGCCTGTAAATATTTTGGTCATCATATCGTCATTATAAAGCCCATAATATTAAAAAGCAAATGTCCATTTTACAGGAGATTCATGCAAAGATTTTATTCACAAAGACAGATGTAACTTTTTTAATGTACTGATCAGAATATGGGGCAAAAATATTGAGTTATTCTATTAATAACGACATATTCTTATAATTCTTTGTAATTTTTCTAGCTACACTGTTAGGAAGAAGATTTGTAGTAGTAATTTGCTGGGTAATACTATTGAGATATGCCGTAATCAATCGTTGTTAAGTATGTTTTGTGCCTTCTCAGGAAGAATGTCAAACTATAAGAGGACCCCACCCCTAGAACCTGTTCGTTCAAAATATGATGGCGAACCAAATGCCTTTATGATTGAATTATATGGATTTCGTGAAGATATTGATGAGAGGTTCCCTTAACTTTGTTTATTAGTGTTTACGTAGTTATGTGGTATGTAAGAAAAATAACAAAACGAACTGCATTATCATATTTCAATTTAATATCATAGATTATATATATATAATATATATAATAGTTCATCATAGATTCAATTTAATATCGATTATGTATGATTATCGTTTCTTTCTTATCAGAAAATACAGTCATTTGTAACAATAGATACATTTATAGATTTTTGTTATAGAAATAAAAGTATTATGTATTAAAAGTATATATTTAACTTTTTTTTTCACAAAAGACATGGCTACGATTTATTGGAGGCAGCATTTGAAATCATGAAGAATTATGACTACTGCATTATTAGAGTGCCATGTACCGAAAAAAGTTTTCCGTTGCTCCAACATTTTTGTGTAAGTTTTATACTGTTTCTAACTGTTATTATCGAATAAGGGGTAAGGTAAAGGTGGTGGAACTAATGTTCCTTTGGGAACGTACCACTTTGCTGAGATTGGATGTGGTTTGCCGTGGGTTGTAGAGCCCACTTAACATGCAGGCCACCTGCATGCTCATTTTTTCTAGTATTCCTATTAGTAGTGACCGTTTCCTTTCAGTATTATGTAGTAGATACTAGAGTAGCTCTTCTAGTATTGTACGGTAATAGAATTCTAAGATCAATTTTGTTTTAAGTAATGGACTATTTTTTTTCAGTTCGTTCCATGTAAACCAAACATTTGCAGTAAATATGCTCTATACGTCGCTCACAGAAATTCTGTTCTAAGGTTTGTATTAAATAAGTATGTGTCTATGCGGTAGACCTTTTAATAATATATAATTCTGCGCTTGTATTTCTTTAAAATGTAGATATAGTGATTATATTGAAGTATATTTTTATAAGTATTTCGAAAATTATTTACATATTTAGATTTCCAGAAAGCCAAGTAGCGTAAAATACATCTAGATACTAGAAATATAAATTAAAAGATATAAAAAATATTGGGGCAAATAAGCTTTGCTTTCATTGACAAATAGTTCAAACATGTCGATAAATATGTTAATTAACTTACATTAATTTCGTTTGAATGTAAAATTAAAATAAATCCAAATATCAATAATGGCGACGTGTATTGCGTTCTTTATATTTTTGTTTTAGTAAGCTACGGGTTCGAAGGGCAGAAATAATCGATATACCACAGATAGCTCAACTCATGCAAAGTTTGGATGGAAAGCAGACTATTTGGACCGTTGAAGATACCATACTGAAGAGGAATAAGCTACAAGCTTACGTGTTCTTGAGTGGCGTTTCACTAGTTGGTGTTGGTGTTCTGGAGTATGCGTTTATACATTTTTATCTGATTTTACTTACGATTTTAGCGGCATTTGTAAAATTTATATGAATATCTTAAGAGTAGAAACAAATGTATAACTATAGAATATTTTCAGTTACATATCACTTACACACACACAAGCAAGCAACACACGCGTACATACATGCATGTACAAGCAAACGCATGCAAATACACATACAAACTGAAAATTGTATGTGTATTTGCATGCGTTGTACATGTGCGTGGATACACATGCAGACTATAACGCACAGACGCCCACGCGCACACACACATACAAACACACACACACACACACACACACAAGTAGCAAGAAATACACGCACATCGCGCACTCGTGCAAACCATGTATGCACACGCACCGAATTATACAGAATAGTGAGAATATTTTGGCTATTACTACTGAAGTTCCTTTTTAATTTTATCTTTAGTCTTAAGCTACGCTTTTACGGTTAAAGTATCTTATATTTGTATCTTTCAGACCTCCAGAACACATAGATGTTATACGAGCTAAGTTTAACTTATCTTCGTATCACATCCACAAATATCATTACACTGGAAGTGGCATCGGTGCTGGATTCTCTACACTGAAGGCAGTTCTAGTGTACCCTGTCTTCGAACCACATTACCGATTCTTTATACGTGACATGATGCGTCAGTCCGACGTTAAGTCTTTGTTGTGGTTAACTGGCTATAGGAACAAATGGGTAAATGTTAAAATGATTAAACTTTTATTTTTGGAATTTACTCAATAAGAATCAATTTCGAATTTCGAATCAGATTTCGACTTTCGAATCAGCATAGAAACTTATGAGGATATTAATACAAACGTTAAATGATTTAACTTAAATCAAATGTTTTCAACGCAACGTGTATTACTAATTTACGCTGTAATCATAAAAGTTATTTTGTATTGCGCAATGCATGGTGCTTATAACCTTTGTAATGTAGAGTAATATAAATTTGTATTTAAATTTCGAACTTCAGGAATTCGAATTTATTTTGTTGTGGGTTTCACGGTAATTAATATTGATATTGACTATTATTATTATTATTAAATATTAATAGTGATTGACTATGATTTAATTTGCATGGGCGATTATGACGACACTATCCATAATCTTTTAACCTTTTATATAGGTTATACACAAAGCAAATTCGTTGGCTCCTTCGATGATACCCCTCTTACCAAGAAAATCTGAACTGGATTATGACCATATAGAAGATCTGAAATTTATTAAAGAATTATCAAGGACAATGTAAGTTAGTTTATCGGACACTTTACAAATATTTCTCATTTTTAATTCGAATTTTTTTAAGTTTTACGAGTCTATTAATTTCTAATTACAACAGATGTCATGCGATTAATTAGATTAATATAAATTTGATAAGACTGATAAGTACGTAATAAGGGTTAAATTGTTCATATACTTTATAAAATCAGTAAATACACGCAATTCATCTGATATTAAGTAGTCAGTGTCTGAATATCTATGTATATATATGTATTACATTTACGTACATATCCATAGGTATGAGCATCGCTTAACAAAACAGGAGTTTTAAGAAATATCCATAAAGGTCTATTTATGTGAGAAGAGTAGCAAACGAGCATGCAAACCACCTGATGTTAAGTATAGATATCCAGGTGCAACCAGAAATACCGAAATCCTATCTGAGTTCGAACTTAGGTACGTTGCTACTTCTGAGGACTAAGATGGTCGCCTTGTTTCTAAATGCAGCCGGCAACCGCATCTCTCCAACCGAAAAACAAGTAATGCTTTACGACGGATTTTCAGGGCGGAGGTGGTACCTACCCGGTTGAACTATAGTTGATCACTTTATATTATAGTTGATCACCTTTACAAATAATCGATATTAATTAGTACTTGGCCATCGTGGTGGATTACGGATTAACCTTTCTCATTTTAAAACGATAAGGACAGGAGAGTAATGGATTGCTATAGAAATAGAATATAACCTGTTTGAATGATTGAAATGTGGAATAATAATATCGATAAATCCCTTTCAGGACTGCGTTCAGCGCCTGGTTTATGAACAAGAAACTGACTAGTGTTCCTCGAGTGAATATCGACACAAGAATAGTTATTATAGGCTCATCTGCAACCGCTATGGCTTTTATTAATAAATTGATTTTCAGGTAATATTAAAATGTTTGAAGATACAGTAATGTTGACTATAAAGTTGATTCTGATATTATGTATGCAATATAATGAATACCTTGCAACATTATATTTTCTAGTATTCACGTTTATCTTATAAATGAACTATTTTTTTATGAAAAGTTGAAATATATATACATATTTATCTGCATCTATATGTATATATATGCATATTTTAACACTGAGTGGCGCTCATATTAAATCGAGTTAGCGTTGCGGGAGGCGCCACTAAGATGGAGCTGTGTTCTTTAGACTGGAGATGCGCCGACAATGCACTGAAATATTGCATTTTCTAGCTTGCGTGTAGCATCTGCGAAATCAAAAACGTAATGTCCGCTCGCAGTCTTGTAGCGCCGATGTAAACACTACACTTTTGTTTGCCCGTAATCCATACAGATTTTTACAACATAACAGGTATGTAGAAGCCGCAAGCGCGTTGCGCAAAGTGTAGTCGTGTTATATATCGCAGGGAAAGTGTCAAAATCCATCAAAGATGCGATGTTATTCCTGAGGACTGTTTTTTTTTATTGTGAAAGATTAAGAAACGGGCATGCAGGCCACCTGATGGTAAGTGGTCACTGCGGCCCATGGACAACCATGTTCAATCTCATATAGAACAAAAGTTCTGTTTAAGGATGGACGCGTCTGCGTTCCTACTCTTGAGGACTAAGATGGTCGCCTCCAATAATGGGTGTTGTTTCAAATGTAAGAGAATAAGGATGTTCATGATTCTCTCAAAATTTCCAGTGATACATCGTCCTACTTGATGTTTACAAACGTGACATTGATATCGAAGGGCGGCCTGCCTTATGTCCGTCGCTCGAAAAGCGTTGCCGAGACGATGTTCCTGAAACGAAAGTGTGGTGGCGAAGTATTCCTTAAGAGTGTCCCCTATACATATTACGTTAACGTTATACAAGGCACTATGGTTGACATAAATAAGTAGGTACTTAATTTGCATCTATTTCTATTAATTAAATTGTTTATTTCAAAACATTCTTATTCATAGATATATTGAAACTTATTCTAACATATTACATATTTTCAACACACGTAAATAAATATGTATTCATTACTGTCTATGTACTGAGAAAGATCAGTGCATAGTCCAACACGCTGGTCAATTACGGATTCAAAAACTTTATACGCCTTCGACAATTTATGGAAAATTCCTACGTTTATTTACGATGTTATTGTTGAAGGTTAAAAAGAATGCTTAAATTCTAATATACACACAACTTGTGAGGTGCGTGGTAGAGATTAATTTCGAATCCCCGTCTTGAGCACATCGATTGTGACTTTAGGACTATTATTTTAGAAGACGTTTAGAATTATAAAGTATGAGTAAAATAAATGAATAAGGAATCGCGAACCTGTAATCGTAATTTCCGGTTGTCACACTTTAAAAGCGCTGATTACAAGTTAGAGATTCCAGAAAGTCTAAGAAACTTTATAATAAAAAACAGTTTTGCTATGGCATTGCATGCTATGGTAACGTGTAAATAGACTAGTTCAAAACGAGTTTTGAAAATGGCAATTTTATTAATATTTCTAATTTTATTTTTTCTTTTATATTACAGATAAAATAGTTAAACTTTATCAATAATAATGATACAAAATTGTTTCTTATTTATGAGATATGATAATATGCCATTAAGAACATTAAAATATAAATAAAAAGTTTAATGACATTATAATTTTTATTTTTTTTGTTTTATAGAAAAGAAAAATACGTGAAATTGGCGAATGATACCAAGTGCTACTATGATATGTTATTTCTGTTATTTGGAAAGCAATATCAACGTCCTGGTTATTTAAGACCTGCTCTGCAACGGGAACGGGCTATAAGGTTATGCAATATTATAACAGATGTTATTTTAGATTTTTTTCAGACTATACATTTGCATGCAAGAAGAGTAGCAAACGAGCGTTTAGGCAACTTGAACGTTAAGTGATCATTGCAGCATATTGTCATCGAATATAAAAGATGTTTCAGCTTTATCTTTCGTAAAATTTAGAATTACTACCCTTGAAAACTAATGGTTGCCTCGGTTCGAAGTTCAAAAGTTCGAATCACAAGAACGGTTTCATGGCGGATTATGAGGTACAAGTAAATGTAATGTAAGTAATGTAAGTGAGTGATGGATTATGAGGTACGAGTAAATATAGAGTGATGGATTATGAGGTACGAGTAAATATAGAGTGATGGATTATGAGGTACGAGTAAATATAGAGTGATGGAGTATGAAGTAAATATATTTACTTACTGTTGTAAAAGCCATAAATTTAGATTTTTACTACGTTTTTTTAACGTTGGTATAGTACAGAGCATGCATACATCGTTATAATGTGGTAACGTTATAACACTAGGTTACAATGTCATAGTTATGTTATATAGAAATAATTATAACGTTACGAAGAATAAGTTGAGAAAGTGATGCCATCGCGTATCGCGAACATGGACATGAAAACATGGAACTTTTTGCCACTCAGATATACTTTATTATGATCAGTTTGATACGAAATAAGGGGTTGTTTAATACTTTTAGGCGCGGTACATTCGAATATACTCGTCTGGATACGTCGTCAGGTTACGAGGGGCCAGTTTCAAATTATGATACTCCTGATAATGTATTTATAATCACTTGTATGTCCGACGCTAATAGAGCCCTTCAATACGTTAATAAGTTACTCAGTGAAGATAAAGAGTGTAAGTATTATATTTTTATATATAATAATAACTGACTGTGTCCGCGTTTTATTACTGTTAAAGTATGAAAAGGTTTTAAGGTGGGAAAACTATAGTTCCAACGGGGAGGTACCACCGTCGCCCTCATAATCCCCCGTTTTTTTGAGTTTCGCTTGGAGAGGTGCGGTTGCCAGCAACATTTTGAAGCGAGACGACCATCTTAGTCCTCAGGAGTAGCAACGCATCTACATATGTTCGAGCTCAGATAGGATTTCGGTCGTGTTTATGGTTGTACGTAGTTGTCTATGGCCTGTGATACTTAATGTCAGGGGTGCATGCTCGTTTGTTACTCTACTTACATAACCGCACCTCTCCAACCGAAACAAGTAATGCTTTACAGCGGATTATGAGGGCGGCGGCGGTAGCACCCCGGTCGAACTATAGTTCTTCCACTTTGTGATCGACATCAGCGAATCATGTTTGGAATGACACGGTGAACAATGCTCTCTTCCACTTACCTTAGTCCCTTAGGTGGACTGCATGCTCCTCTACTTTCATTTAACACTCTCCCTGCGTAGAATACTGCTGTATATTCCGCGGTGCAACACGCTTGCGGGTTGTACATCCCTGTGCTACGTACAAACCTGTATGGATTACGTGCGAATAAAAGTGCTGTGTTTACGTCGGTGCGGAAGACTGCGGAAGGATATTACGTCTGTGTATTCGTAGATGATATACGGATACAAAAAAGTACAATATTTCAGTGAATTGTCGACGTACCTTCAGTCTAGAGAAATAAGCTCCAGTTTAGTGCCACCTCCCGCAACGTTGACCCGATCTAGTATACACATTGTTGGAGGCACATCTTAGTCAAGAGTAGGAACGCATCCGCGTCCATCCTTAAACAGAACTTGTGTTCTATCTGAGATTGGACGTGGTTGTCCATGGGCTGCAGTGACCACTTAACATCAGGTGCCCTGCATGTACGTTTCTTACTCTTTCGTTATAAAAAAAAGACAGAGAAACTTGGATATACGGATATATGAACATTATAAAATTCAAATTCAAATATTTTATTTAATTATTAGGTATTTACATACACTTAATGTATTTCAAAGTCATAATTGAAAATCAGTACATCTGCATTTAACACCCTGCTAGCTAAAGTTAACCAGGAAAAACGCCGACGGATCTTTTTTAGCCATGACGAATCAAAATCAATTGATAAAAATCCCAGCTGTTTTTGAATATTTTATGTAATTATTAGGTATTATTATTTAATTACAACGTAAAACTAGTACATGGGCCTTGAGCGCCCTGTTGGCTTAAGTTAACCGGGACAAAAACCCGTGGATCCTTTTGTAACCATCACAAAAATCAAAACCAATTGATAAAAATCCCAGTTGTATTTGTTAGTAGCGAGGAACATTTGCAGCCATGATATTGGGATCTGTGATAAATCGCACAGATGGCTACGATATGCCGCATTCATTCGTCTGTGGCTGCGTCTATTAATCACACCCTCAGACCAGCACAAAATAGAACAAGCCGTTGAAATGCTCAAAGCTGTTGGCGTATGAAAAACGTATCATGGCGTATGGAAACCGGGTTAAGCAAAACAAAGTAAAATTCATTAGTTTCCATCAACGCTATCCAGTATCGACAAATGGTTGAACTGTAACTCAAACGGGGAGGTTCCACCGTCGCTCTCATGATCCGCTGTGAAGCAATTCTTGTGTTTCTGTTGGAGAGGTACAATTGCTGGCTACTTAATACTTTGACTGTATTGTAGCCCCGACGTAAACACAGAACTTTAGTTCGCCCGTAATCCATACAGATTTATACGTACAATACAGGTGTGTACAAGTCGCAAGCCCGTTGCGCCGCGCAATACACAGCAGTATTGTATGCCGCAGGGGAAGTGCAGGGGGGAGGTGCCACCGCCGCCCTCATAATCCACCGTGTAGCACTAGTATTTGTTGGGAAATGCTATTGCTGGCTACAGTTAAAAGCCATACGATAAATCAGTCCTCATTAACAACGAATGTATGCATAACTTCAGATGGATCTTCAATCTTTTTTGGGGTTGTATATGGATGTCCACGGGCTTTAGTAACTATTTAATATCTCGTTTGCGACACGTTACATATAAAAAAACTGACTCCGTCATCGTTATGCAATAACCGTAAAACTTGTCGGAGACCTTCGGTTGAGTTAAACACTTCCGATAGACCGGTTGGCCTTTGGTTACGATCTCCAAGCAACTCTTGTGGTGTTCTGGCCGTATTAGAAAAAAATAATGTTTAGTTAAACATTACCTACCTTGCCTAGGAGTTTGTTTTGACGATTCTTCTCCAAAACTATACATACGTCAATAAAGTTGATACTACATGCATCGACTTTATTGACGTTCAAAAAGACTGGAGAAGAAATTAAACGGCACAATTATGATCCTCGTAGTAGTCATTACGTGTTTGCTCTGCTTGGCATTGAAAATTTGGTCTTTTGCGTTTTAATCGACGCTAGTGACAAGAAGGCTGGTTCAAATATTGCGCAGAGTATTGTGATCGCCATTCAGCACGGGAATGCAACTTACGTTCTTATTACCACGCTGCATGAGCATGGATTCTCTGTAGTTTATGTTATGTTAAGCTTTATTGTTAGTTTTAAGCTCCTAACATGTTATATTTTGGTCGATTAATTATGTAAATAAATACTTCTAAGTCACTTCTGTAAAGTTCTTTATATTGTTCTGTACTTTGAATAGAAATATTTTGATTTTAGCACGTTCAGCCTGTGCCTAGTTGCTTATAGTTAGGAGACTCAATAGAGTGGTCCCAGCTATTGTCTCTCCATTGCAGAATGAAGTGCAGTAGCGGTACCAACGAGGCTCGGCCCCAAAATTTCGTGTATTCCACAAGTTTTAACATAAATCGGAGTAGATAAGTTCTAAGTATTAAATTTATACCGTGATATTGTTACGCTGAAGTTAGCATAACGTACAACTTGGTCGCAACGGGCTTGAAAGGCATTATTCTGCCAAGAAACTTGAGCTTAGAAACTGTTGCGGTGTCGGGCCAAATGAAACGATGCCATGCGCCGTCTTTGTGTATAATGAATCTTTTTTAAAACTAAATTATAGTGACGTGAATAAATTGAGTTGCTATTCACTTGTAAATAATGGTTTGCAATAAAGAGGCTCTTTTCCTTTTTTCTTTTATATACTATAACTATATTGATCGAACCTTTACGGTCCGACTGGGGTGGACCCATCTCCACATTTACTGCATGAAGCAAATCTTGCGTTTTAGCGAAATGTTTGTTTGCCAGCTTATTTTCATATAAACAGACCATCTTAGTTCTCAGGGATAACAACATATCTATGACTAAGCTTAGATAGAACTTCAGATCCTTGGACGCCTGCTAAAAATTATATGCAATACGTAATATTGCCTAAAATACAGTCATTTTAAATATTATTAGTCTGTTCTCAGTTTCAAGATATATGATAGAGGAACAGACAATACGTGTACAATCATATAATCATAAGAATCATAGATAAAATACCATCGCGGATTTATACATTTTGCTACGTAACGGATACTCAGGATTAATGCTTTTTATTGCCGACATATCGAACCAGTTCCATGATTCGTAGTCACAGATAAACTCGAGTTTATAACCCGTTGTACAGTAAAAAGTAGAAGTATATTAAACAATATGCATTAGTCTATAGTAGAGAGCAGCCGGCGATGTACTTGCTTAAAAATGGGTAATATTTGACTCGCTAGTCTCGTACATACAAAAGGCTGCCCGCAGCACATTTATATCGAACAAAAAAACCAGAAATGGGGTCACTTTACTTACTTTGATCTAAAATATGATAAATTAAAGAGCGTTCGGTAAAAATCTCGGTTGGGGCTCGCCGAGTGTCGCATTGATGGGGTTTCTCGTTAACTGCGCAGTCCGGGGAACGACGCTCCAGTGGCGAATGCGGTATGATGTACCGGACACAATCCGCAGTACCGTACACAATCTGCAATACCGTACGCAATCCGCAATACCGTACACGATCCGCAGTACCGTATACAATCCGCAGTACCGTACATAATCCGCAGTACTAACATCTTGTGAAATGTTACATAATATCAAAATTTGATGTACCAGTTCACAAGATGTTGATATTGTAACCTTGGTTGAAGATGTTAAAAATAATAAAATATTTTTAATTAAAAAAAAATTGAAGGAAATTGCATTTGCTGTTTTTTACTCTTAGGAATGCTAATATGTTTCAAGTTATATCTATATATTCAAAGATTTTAATTTAAACTTAACTGTCACCCAAGATTTCATCCCCAGTTTTTTCCCCTTTTCTAAGGCATGGCATCTTGAAGAGGGTGAAAAACACAGAAAATAATATTTTTTATTTATGTAGAGTTGAATGAGTGTATATAAATAAAAAAAATATTATATATTTCACCTGCGTCATATAATATATTAAAACTTGTAAGTTATTTGATTCTTTCAAGAAGTAGCTTGAGTTCTTCGAGTTAACTTGTACAAAATTTATAAATCCAGCAATCAGCAGTGACGTAAGATGTTACGTCACGTTCCGAAAACGTAAACGTATAAACGTATTTGCAAAACCAATGTTAGAAGCTCTACTATAGCAAAAGAGAAAACAGAACTTTAATTAAAGCTTTACGTATTACGACGAAACGCGACGAATTTATTTAGATTGGGTTCTGAGGAAAACTAGTTTAATTAGGGTTTTTTGTTTTTCAAATTTCCTTATTAAATATATATCTTTTTTTTTTCCTTATTAAATATATACTTTTTCCCGCAGCTTCGCTCACTTCGACGTCGTCATTACCAATACATTGCAATAAATCACGCGGCTCCATTTTTACCTTATAAGTATATGTATAAAAGAAATAATTATAATTCGCATAAAAACTTTGTTTTTAATTGTAAATTAAAGGAATATCTAGATTATTGACATTAGTTTTAGTAAATTCTTTTGGTATGGTCTTACTATCCCAATATATTGCGATTTCCTAATGGGATTCATATGCTCCTAAGTTGTAATGATTAAAAGATCATAAGATTATGTAAGCCGTCACTGCAATAAATACTTGCGTAATTATGAACCAAAAAAAAAATCGTCTATATCAACTGTTCCGACCTAATCTCGGGGTCCATCAGTTACCCTACTCTTATATTTGAGTAATAATCATGAAGGATTATGAGGAAGGCAGTGGTACAATCAAAAATCAAAATATTTTTATTCAAAGTATATTCTTTACAGAACTATATCTATAGGTTATATCAACTTGGATTGTCCCACTTGACTAATACATACAACTGTTTGCGTTCTCCCTCTCGTCCGCCCCCTCTCTCTCTCTCTCTCACACACACACACACAAACACACATACACAAATCTGAAACACACTTCTATTAACACATTGACACCGAGCATCGCCGAGGGGAAATTTGTTTTGAGATTGTGATTCCAATTGTTTTAATTGGCTCGACGCGTTTCCAACACAACAATTTGTTGTTACGTTAACGCAATCAAAGTGATCGAAATCATTAAGTGTCGTTGCTATTGGAATGTGGTTGTGCCCAATTCATTCATTCATTTGTTTTGTCTATGACAATTCACACGCGTACGTTTCAAACAATGTAATTATTTATTTTATTAAACAAATTTACTTTCCAGATTTTACATACTCTTAAACTATTACTGCTAAAATTCCTACTGTACTTATATAAAAAACAATGAATACGCTAGATTCTATAAAATCTGGATTTTTTTAACTTTGTATCTGTAAGTAATATCGAAAATAAATAAAGCTGACCAAAAATGCGTTAGTAACCTTGACTACGTTGGAATATTTTATGAAAGAAACATTTTTTAGGCGAGAAGAGTAGCAAACGAGCATGCAAACATGTTAAGTAGTCGCAGCCCATAGACATCCACGTACGAACACAAATACGACTGAAATCTTATCTGAGCTCGACCGGAGATACATTGATACTCCTGAGGACTAAGATGGTCGCCTCGCTTCAAAGTGTAGCCGGCAACCGCACCTCTCCAACCGAAACAAAAGTAATGCTTTACGGCGGATTATGAGGAGTTCTCCAACCTTTTGTCTGCTCCCCACTCAAACCAGAACGCAGTCAAGTCAACAGCTACCATAAGCCAATACGGCTGATGATCACGATAAGGTTGTTAGGCAGCTAAGCGAATTACGCGACATAAAAGAAAACACCGTATGTCCCTTTGCACGGTTCTACAATAAAGAAGAAAATCGTGTGGAAACCAGCACGTCACAGATAAGACTGTGCCGCGTGTCGCTGCAGCGACGTTTGTGACGTGACGTAAACTGACAGGCAACACCGCTGTGAGCCATGCAAGAAAATGGCTCTATCGCTTTCGTGCCACATTACATAGAGCTCCACCAGGTCAAAACTCTCACTTTTGCCGCATTGCAACAAAAATCTGCTGATTAATAGATTTTTTTAATATTACAATTTTTATCTATAACTATACATATAATAAAACTGTAACCGATCGCTGTTTGTACATGGCAAATATATTTTAAAAATTATAATAAGGCTTCCTTTATATACGCAAGAGAACCCAAAACATTTCTTTTCGTTCGTTTTGTCTGTTTGTCTGCAAACAGTACATTTTATTTGAAGCTTACATACATGATTGAAAACTGCACCAAAATCAGGTAAATCGTATCAGAGCTTAGCGCACACAAACAGACAGACAGGCAGACAAAACATGTAATAACTATTGTTTTGGGTACTGTTGCATCAACAAAACCCCTAATGGCGGTTTTTATCTTCCATGTACATTGATCAGTTACAATCTTATTATTTGTATAGACATAATTTTTATGACCTTAAGGTAGTATTTTATTTCAAGGTTGAAAGACTGAAGAGTAAATCTTCGCGTAGTACATAAGCCTTGTAGCGTCTCACTCATAACGCAATTATAGAACCTCCTATCCGATGTTACATAATGCTAAGTGCTCTTAACATTATGTTAATTTGATACAATTACAAAAATGGGCTTGAGACCTTGTTTATACAATGTACATAGCAAGAAGTGTAATTTATTGAATGTATTTTGTATATGACTAATTTTTTTAAAGTGGAAGACCGGGGAGTTACCACCGCCGCCCTTATAATCTGCCGTTAAGCATTACTTGTGTTTCGGTTGGAGAGGTGCGGCTGCACTTTGATATGAGGCGACCATCTTAGTCCTCAGGAATAGCAACGCATCTAAGTTCGAGCTCAGATAGGATTTCAGTCGAGTTTGTGGTTGTACGTGGATGTCTATGGGCCGCGACTACTTAACATCAGGTGGTTTGCATGCTCGTTTGTTACTCTTCTCACATAAAAATATAACTTAAAGCTTTTTAAATGACGTAAATTTTCATGTTAAGAAAGCTCAAACAAATCAAGCAAAGTTTGACAATTATATAATTGAAGAGATTTCTATTGTACCTAAAGGTAAGTCGGAGAAGGCCCTACGGCAACACTCCGAAGATTTTCAATTAAACCGAAATTCAGGCCAATATTTGTAGTAAACTAGTCCCAGTCACGTGGCGCATGGAACGCAACGTGATAACAATAGTCTTTTCACTGAATTTTAGTGTTTCGTAGATCGCTCCGACGAAATTCGGAAATTAATTCCCTGGGGCGTACAATACTGCTGTGCGGTTAGTGCGCACCTGTCTTGTGCGCATAAACCTGTGTGGATTCCGGGCGACTAAAGTGCTGTGTTTACGTCGGCATTACGTCTGTGTATTCGAATATGATACACAGATGCTAAAAATACAATCGGTGTATTTTCAGTCTAGAGAAATAAGCGCCAGCTTAGTCTGCCTCCCGCAACGCTGATCTAACATGAGTACTGCAGTTAAAGTGTTAATGATTAAGTACTGAAAATCATAAAACTAATTATGATATATATATATATATATGATAAAATTATAAAGGGAGTCCGTTCCCATGCGGCATGGTTCCAAGAACGCTAGCTGTATTCGCTTTGAATGGCAATAGTAAGTCTCTGCACGTGATAACGAGCCCTCTTTTCACCGGTGGCTTTGATTAAATGTGGGACTAATTGTTTGAAAAAATTTTTGGCACGCGGACCGCACGGATGAATCAATGAATTAATTAAAAAATGTTAGGAGCAAATAAATATCGATGGCGTGACACGAGCCACCGACACGTGTAGCGTTACTGTGTGAAGGACGCGCGTGATCCGTCTCGGTGTAAGGTTAAGCCTTTATATAGACTAATATATAATGTTCTTGGCTTGTTCTTGACTTAATGTATAAGATGTAAAATGGAAAATTACACATTCTAACCAATTTTCAAGATTATAAGTGGTATTTGGAATGCAATGTTGACAATGTAAAAATAAATTTAAAAACATCTGTGATATTTCTCTCTCTCTCTCTCTCTCTTTCTCCTTCTTTTCTCTCTCTTTTTACTCTTTACTTTGGTAGTATACCCGAGAGAGTAATACTAATCAGGAAGATAGTGAAAGTGTTATATATAATAATATATATTATAAATACCGCGATGATATTCGTTTAAAATCACGTAGAATCATTAATGTACTTTGGATCAAATATGAAAAAGTATAAAAAGCTCACGAAAAGGAGTATATTGTTTTTGTTATTTTTTCAATCCGTTTTAAAATTTTAATATCGCAATTTTTTGTAAATTTAAATCTGAAGGATTTATAATATAAACAGAAGGTTATGCAACTTAGTGCTTGAAAATAGAAACGCTGGTTTAGTGACAAAATATGCGTTTTATTGTGGTAAGGTCACATTGTTCTTTAGTTTTTGAAATAAACTCATTGCACACGCCCTCAACAGTGTACATCACTTGACAATTACAAAGTTATTATTATAACTGTTTTCATTACGCCCGCAATGTAATGCGACGAAATACATTCGTATTTTTTTTGTTTCTAGGATCCATTAAAAAAACAAATTGTACATTTGTAGAGGACAAAGGGCATGATTTCCTTTTAAGCGGAAATGATTACTATGCGAGCGGAAGACTCGGCCGAAACTTGAATTCGTAACAACTTTAAAAATAATGAAACAGAATGTACAACGGTGGTTTAATTTTTTTTCATGCAAATTTCTGGCGGCGCGGCGTGCCGTTGGAAATAATTTATTATTGGGGTAGCCGGGAGTTTCTAGGAATTATGTTGAATGGAAAGCTGGCAAGCGGTACAAGGGAGGAGAAATCGATAGAAAATTGTAATTGGGACGCAATTGGAATATTTCTTTACTTCGTCGTCTAAATGTATGCGTACTTTTACCTGTTTACTCGTATAGTGTAATGGAGGAAACGGGAACCCATAAAAGTGAATAATGTAATTTAAATAACCATTCAGAATATTTTGTACATTATGTAGTTAAACATGAAATATGGATTTGATAGTAGAGATTCGCGAAGAGAGAGTCGAAATACTGAACTTCCCTGTCATGTGCTAGGGACATAAGCGGAGACTAGTACACAAACATTTAGACCTAGAAAAAATCTAGGTTCAAAATTTTATTATATATCTGGTTAAGATTCGAACCTACATTCTTTGTAGTAAACTACTATGATAACTGTACCACTTAATTAAATTTTCAAATAACTGCACACAAAGTTACACAATGAAAAGAGTTTATGGCGTGGCAGCGTAGTTATAACATTATTTATTAGACTTTTGACATGAAAGGAGGTCTTTTCACATTGACGGAGATCATAGATCGACCTTTTACATCTATGAATTAGTTGAAAGCATTTATCAGATTGAACAATAGAGCGCATGAAAAGATTTTGTGAAGGTTTTAGGTAGGTATTCTTATGGATCCAAATATTAAACCCGAAATGCTGTAACAGTTTCAGTTTAGGTTATTGGAATTGGTACAAAAAGTATAACAATATGTATTAACTGTTGACAGATGGTACAACTCTATTTCAATAGGTACCACCGTCGCTCTCATAATCCGGCGTAAAACAACTCTAGGGTTTCAATAGAGAGGTACGGTTGCATGCTACTCTTAAGCGAGACGATCATCTTAGTCTCAGGACTATGAATGCCTCTATATATAAACTTAGAAGAATATGAGGAATATGAATGCATCTATATATGAACTTAGTACTCAGGTTCTGAAACTATTTAATCCCAGTCTGCAAAGGGCCACGCAAACAGCATAACGCGCAATCATTGCCCCCTAGCCGGGCGTCGATGATAACGTGCGACGGCGTCGCGACGCGTCGCCCCGATCGACCTTGTCGTCCTTCGATAGGATGCCCATATGGTTACGATCAAAGAAGGACATTCCGATTATAAAATTATCTATTTATGTATGTATGTATCTATCATTACCATTAACTTATTACTGATCCATTTGAAGTGTAGCCGACAACTGCACCAGTCCAACTGAAACATGTTATAATATAAATAAACCAGCGAGCCGGTCCAGCTTCGCTCGGGTAATAGTAACTATTTAATTTCGGGCCCAATTAACAAAAAAACTTAATTTATTATGCACGAAAATCTTCCTCAAGAATTAGTTTGCCCGTTGTTGATTTTATTGCATCCACCTGGGGCTGACTGGCAGAATGCCCTCAGGCATTAAATGTTCCCTTTTGTAATATATCTCTTTAAGAGGTAATACAATGAATCGTTAAATTAATTAATTTCTAGGAACGTCCCACAAATTCTGGCGCGACGGGCCACTGCGTGCTATCCGTACGACGGCGCTACGATAGTTAATTCGCTTCACGCTATTTGCATATTACTTTTCTTTCATTCGAACCACCCTTCAGCTTGATTGCCGTGTAATGGCGACGGTCGGAAGTACTTTCCTGTAGTTAGTTTTATTGTGTACTTCAGTTGAAGTTGAATTGCGGCATTAGTTTGTAGTTTGTGGAGCTGTGGCTACAAAATGGATTTGTTGAGATTTGTTACGAAAGTTTCGCTTCAATAACTTAGATTCTCGCTGTTTTCATTAATATTCTATGAGTTATTCCAGAACTAATACTGACTATTTACTTACTGAAACAATAGCTGCTAAGTATGTTTTTCGTCATAATTTACTATTTGCTTTGGTACTTCGTCCATTTTGACTATTTGAACCAGCTACGATATAAGTCATAGTGTAACTAATTTTGATCGTATCCATTTCGAATTATTTAACTAGCCACAATTTGAGTCGAGGTGTGCTAAAGACGAATTCTTGAGGGCACCCGTCAATGCAGCCATCAATGAACTGGTATACCTGAGGACTTAAGAAACCTCTTATAATGTCGTGCCATAATGTTACTCGTTTTGCCTTACAGCAGCAATATAGCGGCTGTATTCGGAGTGTCCGAGATTAAAATCCCAGGCACTCACCTCAAATCATTTGAAGCTAAGTGCATATTACAAATTAAGGATCATTAGTTTTAAGAGTGAAGAGAAATTTTGCGAGAAAATGCCTGAGGGACTTCCCAGTTCCCAAATTGTGTGATGTGATTTTCAATAGGCTAGATTGGTTGACTGTGGTCTGTACCTTCTCATCTTAAGAGAAGACGTGATTAGCAGTAGGACATTTACAGCTTGTTAATGTACATAATTTTACATTATGCAATGTAACGGGTACTCACGATTAACGATTTTTGATTTTTAATTGCCGATATTTCGAACCAGTTGCATGGCTCGTGGTC
>DWON01000696.1:0-30071 GCA_018251015.1 Phocides pigmalion okeechobee
ACATATTAAAGAAAGTTATCGCATCTTACGTGCAATAAAAAATATTTTTATATATATATATATATATATATATATAAACATATTTCTTATTTCTTATTGGATATATATATATATATATATGTTTGATTTTGGACTGCATATAAGCATTCAAGGTTACAAACAGGTTATCAGCACCGCTCACTGGGCTATGGTACAAAACAGTAAATAAATACTTATAATAAAGTCGCAAGAAACTACAATAACACAATAAGTTTATCGGTGTCGACCCCTTAAAAATTATCGATAGTTGAATATGAACCACGTACATGGTAACTATTACTTATCTTCGTTATCATGTAACCTTGATGAGTGTAATCGTGAAACGAGACGTATTATAAAATAATTATAATTCGTTTATACAGATTTCTCATAAACTTATATTTGTGATCATTTTGATTAACTTTGTGTTAGATTGAAGGTATGAAAATAATGTTATAGGCCTTAAAATTGTCGAGCGTTTAAGAAATACTCGTCCGTCCTTAATCTGTAATATAAAATCAAAATATCAAAATCCATTCATTATTTTGTATAAAGTTGTGTCTAGCATACGAAAGTATATTTCAATCTCTCGTCAAACCCATTACTTCATATCTTTTAACGGTTGCATGTTATAGCCGTTATAAAGGTCGGAAAGTTTCTTAAATATTTATACATCACTATAAATATTTGCATGAAATTATAGAAAGCGTTATTCATGACACTATATTTATTGTTCGTAAATATTATAGTAAAGAAGAAACATATTCAGAACCTCCCGATGGGCATGTGTTTGTATTTATCGGAAGGAAATATACGATATGCCTCTTATATATACATCTGACATTTTACATGCCACCGACAAAGGAGTTATAAATATTCAACTGTATTTGTTACAGTAGAATTGAATAACCTATATCGCTATAACCTATTCGCTACCTTACACTATGCGTCAGCCTAGGCGATAATAAAGTTTCCATAGATTTTATCAAGAGCCGTGTTCAATTCAATAAATAATCCTTTTAAAATTTCCAGTATTATACCATGGTAAACGAATTCTTAAAGAATTTTGTATTATTATTAACAGTTTTTCTATTTTCTTTCATACAAAATAATTAAAATGGGAAAATTAAAAGAAACAGAATTGATTTCATTATTTTGTAGATTAGTTAAACTGTCTTATCAGTTTGCTCTGAGACACGTCAAGTTAAATACAGACGTGGTAATCGATCCGACACGTGCCTGCGACTAGTCGCACGCTTATTCTACTGTAACTAATCGATCTATCGGATTTTGCAAGTACGTACTTATTAAAACTTAATTAATTTACGCGAAACGTACGTATGTCAAATTGTGTATGATTTACGTATATGTGTGATTCTATAGATTACAACACAATCTCATCTTTATCCATATTTCATGTGTTACATGAATTTGGCGATCCGTTCGCTTCGTCTCTAGAGAATATTGCATTTTGATCGATTGAAATGATCAGTGCATACTCCTGATTATAATTATGAGTATTACATCATTTGTGCTACGAGTTTGCAATTTTACGTAACAAGTTCCCCACATTTACTTATCGTATAATTAATTATGCAATGATATACTTTATATCTACAACATAAACTATGACATGATCTTAAATGATTTAATCTAACAGGGTCGTAACTCAAAAATTCAAGCATGTCCAGAATCATTCCACTGAAAATCCTTGTGTTTCTCGTTTTCCGCGTTACACACTAAACCACGCCATTACATTGTTCTTAGTATTAAAGTAATTAAGCTCACTTGATGGATTGTATGTCGAATCAGATAATAATATTAATAGTGTCATAATTGCATTTATCAGTGATCTCGCGAGAACACAAACTTTTGTTCCAACAACACAATGGCTGCGCAATGTCTCTCTACACAATATAACAGAATACAATCGAAAATAAAAGCGAAACAATACTCCCGTATATTTAAATATGCATAATTCGTATCGACTCAACTAAATTATATCACTTCGTAATTCAACACCGCCGTTACTATAAAATATAATGAAATTGATTCCTTTTTGGAATTTAAAAGGTAATACTGCTCCATGGGAAACCTTGTTGTATTTTTTATTTTCTACTTATCTTTATTTGTTAATTGCCTTCTTAGTGAGTAATAAATACAATCATCATACGAAAATTGTGTCTTTAAATTCGAGAAATCTGTTTTTTTCCCAAACGTGTTTAATTGCAACAAAGGTGTTACAGAATTTGTATCGTGGAAAAAGGTTCGATTGCCATGTAGGTAGGTACAATATTCGAACGTGTAGCAATGAGGGCAGGATACGCCGCTCGTATTTACTTAATTAATTACCGGGACCGTTTTCCGAAATCCCTCCACATTTGAAACTTAATTTTCTTTTAGACGATTGGGAACTTTCTCATTAAATTTCTATCAGTGCGCCGGCGATCGTACAAACACAAATACAAAGTAATCAAAATTGTTAATGAAACCGTCTCTGAATGCGAACAAAATTAATTACTATCGATGGTCGGGTCACACTCGTGATCCGAGTTTAGACTCGGTTTGCACCATTGTCAATTATCATAACCGCAAACGCTATTTACAAATATATGCCTGAATGACACGAGGTACAACACGCAAGTAAATTATTCGAGTTTTAATGAGTTGTAATACTTTTACCCCGCTAGAAGCATCAACGAAATTGTTATTATGTTATTAGAGAAGTGTTCTACAATATAAAAATGTCAGAAATATCCTTCTCCGTGATACCAACTTCCAGGATCAAATGAAATTGACACAGAAACAAAAAATAAGCGGTTACAAGTTAAAAATATGTATATGTATACCGCACTCTGTAACTTTTCAATATTTTGTCGTGATAAGTCACGCAGTTGTCATATTTTGTTTTATAATGGTTAAAACATTACAATAAAAGAATTTTAAGTGTTTTGTGTCAATTAAACTTGAGGCGACGTGGTGTCATCTACTAGAGCTTTACGTCAATCATCCGATGTGTAGTAATATGTAATGAGACTCGGAGCTTACTAAAAAATCACAGGACACACTTGAAACAAATTTGAAAGAAAAAAATTAGTGATAAAATTGTGTTGAGTGTGTTACTGTGAAATCGGCCTTTCAAAACACACAACTTCTCAAAAACTGCTAATTATGAACAGACAGACAGATGCGACAGGAGACTTTGTTTTATTATATTCAGAGATACATAATCTGACTATATGGACTATGCCAATAACTTTAGAACAAAAATAAATATTGAGGTATATGTTGTCTTTGAGATTATTTGACACAGGTATAAAACCATACACCAAATCTATTTTACAACAGTAGTATGTTGAACCACGCGTCTGTTACGGTGAAAGCAGGTTATAGGACGCCATTAATTTTCTTTACACTTGTGTGCTTAGAATAATACTTCTTGTAACAATCAAGTTTTACCAAGGTTTTTAGTAAAAGACAATGTGGAAGCAGTTGTAATTTTTTTAAGCAAGATCACCACATCTATATTTCCTATGTCAGAGTAAAATTTTTAAGGTTCTGTCATGTTTACAAAAGAGATATGAAAAAGGGAGATATTTCCAATATTCTTTTTACAAAAAGGACATGGACCTATCTTAATCGCCTGGTTACATTATACTTTGACGCATTGGTACACCTAATATATTTCAATTTAGTAATAAAATCGGAGCCGGCACTATGAACACCTTCTACTCAGTTTGAATGGCTCCGTTGCGATTTTTTTATTATTAACAGTTTATTTCGATGTGTTGCAAAAAAATATGGATAGATTAAAAAATTGCATATTCTTAGGCAATATTTGATTTTGTAAGAATCTGACGTTTAAATGGAGACGAACAGCAAATTGTTATTTTATGCTATTATGTTGAATTTAAATATTCGTGCATATTATGCATGCGTTTTAATCGTTACTTTAGTACAATATTTTAAGGAAAATTAAAAAGAACAAGCTGATTGCTATGTATTTTAATGTGTGTCGTTCGGTTAATAATATAATCGTTGTCTCTAATTTTAATCTGCAAATATGTTTTATTATCAGGAAAGATATGTGACATGATCGCTTTTTTTTATTGTTAACTTTTTATAACATTTCAACAAATTATTCTAGAACGTAAGACAATAACAATTCCGGAAGAATTCAGATAAATGGTTCTGGCGTTCCTAAGGTGGTTACGGTAGCAATGCGAGAGATGAATATTTGTCCCCGGCCGTTGCAGTTACTAGTATCGTAGATTATCGCGGGTTAGAGAATTGCATTATGTTATGCATATGAAAAGGCATTTGCAAAATATCACGCTGTTACAAAAGCAACTACATATTAAAGTTAGCTACACTTTCACAGGGATATTTCAACCTTGATGCGGATGCTCTAAGAGTTTAATAAGTTTCATATTAAGTTTGTAATATTGTAGGTAATTGCATGGAAATTATCGACTGCTTTCCTTCCCAGCTATCTAAGTAACATTTTCATAAAACAATGAATAAAAAGCACGCTGCGCGTCGGTATCTAAGAAGATATCTTAGGTAATTTTGCTGTAATAAAAGAAGACTTACTGAGGGACTGATCTCATTAAAACATATTCATACATTTTGGTTTGTAACAGCTTATATTTTTAAAAATATGTATTTTTTCATGTATGAACAGTGCATTCCAGTTCGATCAACCATTCTCATTTTATTCCAAAAAAACATTTCATATAAATAGAAGCTATTTCTATTGCTATACCTACCAAGATTAACCTTTACAGACAGACAAATGAAAAATCTTAAAAACTGTTTTTCTGCGTTTTAATGTCCAGAAAATAAGGCAGTTATTTTTAATTTCCAGACATACATCATTTGTTTATTTATGTATAAGTAAGTAGATAAAGTAGTTTTATCTTTTAATTGTGAAACTGCGCCATGGATTAAGAGTACATACCTGTAATGTAAGTTATAAAATCCATTGTACCAACATTATACATAAAAATGTAATCGAACTGCCTGCATGTAATTAGTGGTATTAATATGTTTGTACATTTATTATTATTTTAACAATTTGGTAACATTAACCTGATGGTGCAGTATCATTAGCAGGATATCCAACTTCTGTTCAACTTTCAGCAGAGATCGTATTTGAGGTCATCTCATTTGAGGAAATGATCTCAATGAATAGTTTATAAATAATCAGATTGATCATCGTAATGATCAAGATTAAGGTAAGATTATTAAGGATGAATGCAAGGCATTCTGAGATACATTTGATTTCCAGGTTTTCAATTTTTTAATTCAATAATAACTTATGCGCAGTCCAGTGAGACTCTTAGAAATAAATGAATAATTAATAGGCGCGGTGCATCAAAAACTATTTTGAATTCTTTCTCAGCGGCCATTGTTATGTAACTATCATCAATGGAATTGTGATTTCTTGAGAAATGTCGACAAGCAAAACACTGTTACTAACAATGGAATCTGAACCATTTAATTATACGTTGTATGGAAACAATTTAAGTTGTGGTTATTGTACACATTAAACGTTAGCTTTCCTTTTCATTCGTATTTAAAGTACTGCTTTAGATAATTCGTTGAGATAATTAAAAAGTTTCGGAAACAGCCGGTGATACGAGAGCCGCTACACGAACGGTCTTCCATACTGCATGATAATTTGGTAAAAGTTCTGGATGGAAACAACTTTTTACTTAACTTTGCACTTATCTAAAATTTGTTTCCGAAATGTGTCTCGTATATTACTCATACATCTTTATTGTTCTATAGGTTATGATGATATTATAAGCCGTATATAAAATATAAATATAAATAGCCGTAATAAATTATATATGTGTTTCGTCACGCAGTTTTGTCCTAGAGTAATCCAGTATATAATTCATTTTGCACTTTAAGATAGGAAGATTGCAGATAAAACAGCTATATTTGCCGAATAAAAAGTATACTATATTACCTACTATGAATTTACGAGCAAATTAGTTATTTGATAGAGATATTTTCTAAATTAAGCTCGTATAGAAGATAGAAAGAAATAGCTATAATTTTAAAATTACAAACAGACAATTTACGACCCAAAAATGGTAAGTCATAACGGACACATTAGGCAAATGTGTATTTATGAGCCAAGAATTATATTTATACGGTGTACATCGTTGTTTAAAATTTTAAGTTCCACTATAATGAAAGTTATCTCAACCATGGCAATCACGCACAAAAGAAAGCCGAATATAAATGATACATATTCTGCGCATACATTTTTTAGATGTAAACTTTCTTCTTATGCAATTTATGGTATGAATCTGGCAATATAATGACGGCTATATTATCGGATAAATGTACTGAGTATAAAATTTTACGTTTACAAAAAATATATTTGTTACAAAAGAGGCTGTTATAACTAATTCATTTGATATGACAATAGCAAGTAATTTTGAGACATGTAAAGTTATATTTTAAGATATGCATTAATATTTTAGTCTATTTTATTTCGTAGTAGACAACATGGCGAAATTATTTTATATTTTATTTTTATAGGTGTTTACATTGTGGATTTGATATCAATATAATATAAATCAATATAATGTAATATTAAATAAGATTTTTCAATACAATATTAAATTTTCGAACACGGTGTTGTTTATTTATATATAAGAAGATACAAGTAAAGTTACTAATTTCGTAGTTGTATTGATTTAGCGCTGTGTCACAAAGCCAAGTGCACCGCATCCTTAAGACTTCTTTGAGACCTACGGTACCTTAGGTCCGATAAGTTTCAAGGAAAATGCAATGATACATGAATCTAAAGCACCTCACACATGAAGCGTCGTGCTGCATCTGACTTCACGTTTTACAAAAAAATAAAATTTTGCCCAACAAGGATATATAAAGATTTGTAAATAACATAGTAATAAGAAATTGGAATTAAAATTTCCTTGGAAAAACTTAGGCAATTGTTAAAAAACAAAACCTAAGTAAGATAATGGAAGCGATGAAATGAAACATATCGGGCTGTTTCACCAGCGTAAAATTAAGAATGTGGATAATTATACGTAAAATTTTCGTACACTCACATAAACGATAATAACAAAAGTTTGTGCCGAGTTTATGAAACAGGCACAACTTTTGCCAGCTAATCACACATCTTCGTCGGAATTTGGGATTTCTCGCTGCGTGTACCTACAGCAACTCGACACTCTGTATAATTTTCACCTTGCAACATATTTAACGTCATGCCACTGTGGCAGTAGTCGAAGTTGTAAGTTTTTACAGTAAACTTTTGTAAATTAAAAGCGCAAATTAATTTGTTTATTGTGTACTCACAAATTCTTACAGCGTAGTTATTACTTACTTATTGTGAAGTTTGCCCACTTCTTCTGGGGAATTAGAATTGTTTAATTTTAAGTTTGGATGAGACGTTTAAACAGTCTTGTGCATTGTCTGAGTCTTTTTTATTGGTTGAAAGTTAATTAATATTTTATGTTTATTAAGTTTGAATCACTTTAAGTTAGTTTAAACCATTACACTTTTTAAATGGGTAGTTGCGCACACTTAATTAAGAGTATAGATATATTGAAAAATCAATACCTATTCCGAAACTTAAAATTACCTTAAATTATCTTTTTTTGTGTAAAAAAATGTAAATATATCTTTTTTAAAGTAAACAAACTGCGTTTTATCAAATTGGTTTAGTTTACTATCTAGGTCTAGATAGTTAATCTATTCCGTTTGACTGCAAGCGGTCGGATCAAGATTTCATTTAGTGGAGTTAAATATAAAATTTCGATATTCGATACAGGGTAATCTTCTCTCAACTAGACTCGTCAGACGGACGTCCAGACTCATTTCAATTTATAATAACTTTAAAATTGATCTATTTTACATAAAAGCAAACTGGCAGTCCAATTGCTGTTAAGTCCGTCTGCCTGTAATGAAATATATATAGAACAGGAGAAATATCGGCTTACATTTTTGTAATTGTTTTACAGCGAGAAAGTACAAACAAGCATGCAGTTCATCTGATGATAAGAGATTACTGCCGCTCATAGACATATGTAATTAACCCCAAATAGAACTGAAGCCCTATCTCAAGACAAGCCTCACATGCATTGTTAGCCTTGAGGAATAAATTGGAATGTTTCATATCGTTTTATATAGTTGTTATAAGACAGAAATGAGCAGTTTACTTTTATGCTATTAGTCAGACCTTTCTACCTACCTATAACCCTACTAGATACCTAATTGCATTTGATAGATAAAAAATATTTTTAAATAGGTAAGTTTCCTTGTGTCTATTGTTAACAGATATATTATATTCTTATAAAGGTAACAACAACATGGTTTATTATATTATAAGATATAAAGAACAAAGTGATATAGAGGAAAATGTGGTCCGTGGATGCGAATAAACCAACAACAAGGATGGATACTAAGATATATGATGCTAGGTCTGTATCGGAACTGACACTATATATACATACTTCTGCCTTGCAATCGTACTGTAGGTAAATCGTAGGGCTGATTTATACCTCACACAGTCAATTGCGATTGCTATTCAACACGGGAATGGGACCAGTGTGCCTGGCACTATACCGCATAGACAGAGTCCCTTTTCACTGAATTTTTAGATTAGGTTTTTATTATAATTCGTTTTAAGGTATTTCCTGTAACATTTTTGTTCAACAATTATTTAAATAAATTCATATTTCTTTGATATCAGTAATATTTGGTTATCTGTGCTAATTTCACTTTTAAATGTCTTACGTAATAATTGCTTTAAATAACATAAATAGACATATCGATAAGTTTGAAATAACTGTAATTTTGTAACTTGCACTATGTACTATTGTTTCTACACTGGCAAACCTTGATTGGAAATGAACCTACTCCTATGCATCGACATTTACACATATAGATATGTCGATAAGTAACGTAGGCGGTTTTTTCCCGAAAATATATAGGTTTCCTGCATCTAAAATGCCGTGCGTAGGAGACCCAATTGGGCGGAATCGTGCGATCATAAATAACAAAACAAATCAAATTACAAGAAAAACAAATTGCGTGGTTTGCTTAAAATGGTAACATAACAGTGACTGTCATCTACATTTTGTACAAGTTAGGCTATTTACTTGGTTTTATTCTATTTATACTCATATTGCTATAAGTTCGTTAGATTGTCTCAAATGTGGGTGTGGCAGGATATGATATTTTAATTTGTGCAATACGAAACAAAAAGGAGAGAAAGATAAAACAACATTTTGTTATTATAACACAATCTGCACCAAATAGAAGGAAATAATTGCATTAATCACAGAAACACGTTAACCGATTTTAGTGCTGGTTTCGTTTGTTCGTTTTGTTTCAATCGTTGTATAAATAGAAGTTATTTCAATTTAAATTTGTAGGCATGGAACAAGTTTCAGGTGTTTTTAACACGGTCAGCTTTATGTGGTTGTGTCATGTGTTGGCAATCCTAGGAATAAACTTTATTTAGCTTCGATTTTCCACAGTTGTACGCCGAATAACGTATAAATAGAAGCATTACTGTAAAATAAATTATAAATTACATAGTAATTCCTTGTGGTTATCTTTTACTTTCTACTTTCTTATTAATCAAAGATAGACAAATACCTTTTTGGCTACAACAATAGTCGCGGGCAGCCACTAGTTAAATAATATTATACTTTTATTTCACCATCTACTATTTTGACGCAAAATATAAAAGTACGTTTAATAGCAAATTGCTTTTTTCAGAATCTTAAATTTCCTTTCTTTTAATGTCATTACTTTAATACTCTTACGGCATTTTGAAGTCATTTATTTACTAACATATCTTACGAATATTTAAAAGAGAAGTAAAGATATTGAACTCACTTTTAAAGCTTTATTTTTTGTTACTTAAAGGAATGGCGTCCAGCGTTAAATAACCAGATTTATAAAATAAGTGCAACATTGTATCATGTTGAGCATGGATTGTTTGTCATTAACATTGTCATGTCTTGGTTAGCTATGAAGTCCTTTTCAAATGTAAATTTTCATACTTTCTTCTTTTTGTTCAGTCAAACTCATGTAATAGATATGGATAATGAATACCATAATTTTATTGGCAATTTCACATAGATATCGGTAACTTTATTTAGGTATAGCAGAGCGTGAATCATCGTGTTGAATATTACATTATAACTTCATAAAAGTAATTAGGCCATAACAGTATATTAGCACGTTGTGACTAAAATACACTGAATACTATTATTAGCCGCGGGTCAGCCCGCGTTTAGGTGACGACTTAATGTACTAATAAAATGGGTGATTCTACCGTGTGTGACATCTTAACCCTGCAGCGGTCGCGTGGATTACGTATGTAGTCCACCCATACAAAATCAGTTTTATTTTGTAAACGGTAATAGTTAGTTTCTTGTGCTTGTGTTAAAAAAAAAGTTTATAATTCAGTTTTGCTGATTTTATATAGTTAAGCATATTGTACTGATTACAATTCCATAAGTAAAATAAAGAAGATTTTTAGAAAACTAAAATTGTTTCAATTTGAATGTGGACTACGTATGTAGTCCGCGCGACTACTGTTGTCTCGTTTAGATGCGCGACCACTGCAGGGTTAATATCAATGCCTACTTATAAATATTTTGGTCAGATTAGCAATGAAGTAGTTTAATTTTACGCTAGTAGCTTTCTATATATGTATATAGTCCACATTCTCACACAATCAGCCAGATCCCGATTTCCGGAATCCAGAAGTCCGGATGTGACTTAGCCGGGAATCGAACTCTGAACTAGTTGCGCGACAGATCATAACGTTAGGTGGCCGTCGATGACGTTGAGCCACGCGAGCCAACGCGCATGCATTTACACCGACACATAAAAACGATAGGACGAAGTTATTTATTATAAATTTTGCTTGTATCCACCTGTGTGGTATCAATGATACAGATATAAACGAAATATTTGTACATTTTTATTTTTAATAGATTATATGTATTATAATCAATTCGTCAAAAAATAGCTTCCTGATTGCAACAATAACGGATTAAAAACATTTTTTTCACCAATGCTGTAATATTTTCTGTCTATTCGTTTATTTATCAATGAAGAATTACGGTCACCGTATGGAAAAAATTCAAACGGTAAAAATATATCCAATTGGGTTGAATCGAGTACACGATACCGAAATGTGTCATGCAACCGTAGAAGTATGAGAAATACGAATGTAATAATAATTAATCTGCCATTTACGAGGCGTATTTATGTAATGGAAGTAGCAAACGTACATGCAACTCTCTTAATGTTATACGGTCAATAGCCAGACATCAGTTACCATACCAACGTCATATAAAACTGGACTCCTAGGAAGTTGAACAGAGATGCGTTGTTGTTTCTATGGATCAAGATGGAACGTTGACGAGCAAATCTGGCAAACCAAGTCTTACCAATCTTGGTTACATTTGCTTCCCTGAATGCTAAGTCAAACCCCTGAGTGGGTTAAATTCGTGTGAGGTAGCACCACCTCCACAAATTACTGATCTCGAGATCTGTTGTCGAGTACTGACAAAAAAAACAGCGCTTTACAGCAGGAGCAACTTCAAATGGTTTAAGAAATTCAAGGGATAATCATGGATGTTCATGGGTTGCAGCAAATGCCTAATTAACATCAGATAACTTGAATGTTTTTTTGCTACGCTTCATTCTTAAAAAAGGACTGTTTGTCTATATTATTTAACACTGACCAGCGTTTAACAGTCATTGTATTTTAAACCATTTAAGAAGTAAATAATATTATCATAAGTTTAGAACCGCTAGTTACTACAGAACGTACAGTAAGCGAAAGTTATGGATTTCGGTTTTATTTATACATACCAATATTATAAAATGGTTAGCAAAATTTGTTTGTATATTGAATATTTCTTACCTACCTACTCATCGAATAAAAACCGGTCAAATGCAGGACGTACGCAAAATATGCGGTTCCGTAGGTGGGATTATGTTACTTAAGCTAATAAATTATGGTTTAATAAAACTTTTTTCTATTTCGGGGTTGTAAAATTTTATTATATTTTATCTTATCGCACCAAATAAACTATATAATCACTTCTCATTCAAAAAGCTTTTAAATTTATATTCCGAAACAACATTTCAAAAGAAACAGACACAAAGGTAGTGTCATGGAATTTTCAATGAGTTCTAGATTTTTTATTTACTAAAGATATTCTATATTTTTATTGATTTGTGAATTAAAATAATTTTAACCGTTTATTTTATTGTAAGTCTGCTGTTGAAGATTCTTAGATCATTCTAAAATTCTCACGGAATACGGAACCTTAATAAACTTGTTCTAAGTAGATACGTACCTGTTAGATCGCTGACTGGGAAACTTTTACACATAAAACAGGTTAATAGTCTTACAGTTCTGAACATTTTAAAACAATACATACCTGGAATCGAACTTGTGTCCGTCATCAAGCGTGCCGACGTAGTGCATGGTCAGCATGTCGCCTTGTTTGGATTTGACCGTGCATCCTTCTGGTACGCTAACTACTTCGATCTTAAGTTCGGTGACCTCTGGACCGGCGAACGTGGTCCCAGCTAACGCCAGTACCACAAGTACGCAGCGCAACGTCATGATGAAGTTACGAAAAGTTATCAGCTATGCAGGAAACGCGCGCGCTCCCAACGACGGATGAGAACGAACTGGCTGAGCTGATTCCGCCAACTTTGAATTCGTATAAACTTTGCCGTTTGCCGCGCCTGTTCTGTACTATCAGCCAAGGTTTGACGTCTCTTTCCATTTTACAGTTTAACCAATATCGGAGGGAGATAAGAATATATTTGTTTGTTTCACGAAGAATGGGTGACGAGGCCCCTCATCGTGCTTGCCACGCACGCGAACAATGACGTGATCTCCTCATTCGCCGTAGACGCGGCGTTCTACTTTTACCCGAAACTTGGTGGCAACTTTAAATTCATTATCAATTTATCCGTCTCCATGAATATCTTACATGCTCTTTAAGCTCAACTTTAAAGTTTTAGAAACAAAGCTGAAATAATTCCTATTTGTATTATATTGTACATTGCAGTAGGAAGATACCTGCCTACCCTTCAGTCCTATAATCTAAGTCAATAAAACTTCAAGTACATATACTTTTAGGACGTAGTTAATTAATATATAGAAATACGAAACTATTCAGAATTATGTTAACGTATCAGTATATACCTAACAAACACACATAATTCTATTATCTGAATAATAGCTTAACATTCTCACATAAACTTTCAGGCAAATATATAACATTACCTGGCTTTAACGCCTAAATCTGAATAGATTGATAGTATTTGAATTTCATTGTATTAAATAAAAATAAAACAACATACATACATACCTAATAACATGGTAAAATTTAAAAAATTTAGTGTTTTTAAACCAAAAATAACATATAAAGCTACATATAAAGTAAATTAAGTAATTGGTTGATTTAGTCAATCAAGTTAGTGTGGATATCTTAATTATATAATTACCTAGTTACATGCTTAAATATTTATGTTGAACTACGTTAGGTTACCTACATCTAGGCATAAGCGTCCATTTTTAGATTTTATGTCCTTCTACTCTTTTGTATCGACAACTATAACGAGAGACCATGTGCTTACAGCTACTAAAATAAACTACTACAGATAGTTCTACTTCTACATCCTGAAAACCAAAATTATTTTCCACATTTGTAATATTCTGAAAGATTTTAATTAATTTCGACATTTGTAATATAAAAATAGAACTAAATATGTATATATCTTTTATGTGAGAAGAGTAGCAAATGAGCATGCAAACCACCTGATGGTAAGTAATCGCAGCCCATAGACGTCCATGTACAATCCAAGCTCCATGTATAAGCTCCAACATAGATACGTTGCTACTAATGAGGGCTGAGATGGTCGCCTCGCTTCCAAGTGTAGCCGGCAACCGCACCTCTCCAACCGAAACACAAGAAATGCTTTACGGCGGATTATGAGGGCGGCAGTTGTACATCCCCGGTCGAACTATAGTTCTCCCGCCTAATATAAAAATAGCGTAGGGAAGTTTGTTTAAATTAGTTCTTATTACGTTCTTGTAATGTATCTCTTTGTTGATTGCGTGTCTAAGATATTTTCCCCTCCGTCTGTTGAAAGGCTTGCGTTGGAATACAAGATACAACATATAGAGTTAGGTCGTTTTGAATTACCCTTACAGGAACATCGTAACGCTGTTCTGGTACCTTTACCTCGAGAGTAAAACAGTGCTACGATATTGCTTGTCGTAAGTGACAAAAAAAGAGGTTTGCAGGATTGCGGGCAATAAGAGTGACAGCACGAGCTATCCAGTCAACACCTGTCTCCTCTGCACGGCCTCCCGACGGGATGCTGTGCTTGGTAGATATGGGTTCGTTTTTCCGGAGACTCCTTTCCAATAACTGACTGATAAAAAAATACTAAAAGAGGCCGCCAAGAGTTTCTTAGCCGGTGGAAAAAAGGTCTTTCACCTAATAGTAAACAGTGCCTGCAGACCACGGGCAAGCCTATATACACTTCTGCCTCCGGTTATTTATTCAGTCAGTATTCTCCGGTCATTTAAGAACTAAGAAGGTCGCTTCGCCTGTAAATGTAACCGATAACGATATATCTCTAATCTAAACACAAGAAAATTACTTCCAAGCCGATTATGAAGGCGGTGGTACTTGCCTGGTCAACCTAATGTTTTATCACGTTATATGATATCATACAGAAGATATACATCTTGAAGATGAGGTCCGTTATAAACGTATAAACTAATGTAAAGACGTATGTTTAAGGGACATCGATAGTGGTGGAATAAATATGGGAGAAAAAATTATGGTCGCCTTTTAAATCGTATTCATAATTTAAGGTGGTAATTAGCCACTAGTCCATTGTGTTATGCATGCGGAGACGGAGTAGGTAGAAGAGGGAAGGTGTGTGAACATTTCTCTGTTTCATGTTCACCAAATTCATAAATCTAATAATTATCAAGACATACCAGATTTATATTTATATTATATTACATTATATTCTATAATACAGATTTATATTATATTCTATAAATGTCGAAATCTGCTAACATCTTTAAATGTATCCTTGTTTTACATTAAATTTATATCTACGCGATTTTACGCTCATACAATTAAAATTATTAAGTTTAGTTACCAATAACCAATATAGTAGAAGACTAATCACAGATATGGTTGTAGCTCGTTTGTTTTCCAGATTTCATGTCTTTAGGCATTAGAGAAAACATCGTGTAACAAAGGAAAAACGAAATTTAATATCGATGATATTTTTTCTCCCTCACTGTAGACTTTGTACTATGAATTTTGCTGGTATTTTGTGCGAAAAACATTGTCGTTAAGATGAGAAAATCATTACCTGTTATTCGTTACTGTTAGAAAATATCTGACTAATTAGCACAACACGGCCTACTTATTTACTTCCTTTTGGTATTTTCCGTGATTATATTTTGTTTTGATATGAAATTACTACGTACCTACTCCTCGCTGATGTAGGTAAAGATGATTATTAAAATGGGACACGTGTACACATATATTCTCTTATATTAATTAAATATCAACCGTCATCAAATGTGTTTAACAACAAAAGCATGAATCCAATGGAAAAATGTACAATTTTATGTTAAGCTCGTTCTTTCTACTATTGTGGAATTAAAACCGCAGCGAATTAAAACAATCAAGTGTGTGTAGACTTGATGGTCGGAACAGTTCATAATAGCAAATTTATCAAAAAACACATATTGCATCTTATTCAAATCAAATCTCATTGTACGTGTTTCCAACTTTCGCTACCTCAATTTTTATTTATAGTTTCCCACATCTTGTACATAAGCAGAGAAAGCAACGACAATGTTAGAAACTTTAAAAACAATAATCTTACAAACTGTACACTTAAATAAGGTACTTGAGAAAGATCCATATCATTTTTAAAAACTTGTCTAATCACACGGTAACATATTTAAAGTATGTCAGGTATATAAGCATTCCTCAATTCTTTTAACATTTAATCCTCATTATCAACGTAATCTATGGTTAAATTAATTATATGAATAATGTTAATTTCTTTATATGAACATATAAATTATGTCGTTACGCCCGCGGCGTTGCTAGCGTGCACTCGCCTATTTTTCTTTTGTACATAATGATATTTAAAGATTTTTGGTAGATTCAAATAAGTTTTCTCATAACACAGAATTTGTAAACTAGCATGCTGTTCACCCGATCGTAGGTGTTCACTGCCACCCATAGATATCCACTCGATCTCAAACATGGTTAAAGATCATAGTGGCGTTGCTACTCTTACTCCCGTCGGCACTTATTTAGATTCCTCTTTCCACACATTACAGTACATTACAGCGGTTACTAGTACTCTTATAAGGTGGTGCTACCGCATTTGTTGAATTATCATTGGTGATGGGTTCTTTCATGTTAAAACTATGTAATTTTGTATGTGTCGTTTACTAATTTTATTACAATAAAATAACCCCTACATACGATTCAGATAATTTATGACCTTGTCTACTGGTTGTAAAATAGAAGTTATAAAGAAAGTAATTTCAATATCTGGCAACTAAGCATACGAGGTCAAAACAACAAGAGTTAAGAAAGTAAGATATTTAGTGAAAGCCCGTACAATGACGAACAATCTCAGAGTTTGTAAATTTGTGATGGTTACTGCAATTACAAAGAGTTATGAGCCGTATAGGCACAGACTTTTTAAAGTTAAGTAGTGTGTTGTGGTGTTATAAAATCTTTCATTTTTATCTCTATAATCTATTCAACAAAAATATTTTGTATCAGTAAAACGAGCAAGAAATCCGGTCACAAAGGTAAAAACCTTACATAATCTGCACTGCACTTTCGCAGGTAGAGTTATTGTAAATTTATCTCAGTTTCTAACTAGCACTGAATTTATTTAACAATTAAAAAAACATTAAAAGCTTGTAAGGGTATCCACGAGTTTTAATTGATATATCTATATTTCATTTTACCTACGTCATAATTAAAAATATTCTTCCGCTAAATTAAATTTGCTCAAAGATTAAATAAAATTTTAAAATATTTTCAAATAAAAATCTTTAATAATTAATAACGAAATGGTACCTGACCTGAATGTCAGATTAATTTCAATATCACTTTCAATGTAAACAGATTACATTAATTTAAAAGGTCATCATGTTTTCAAGAACATCAGATCTTGATGCACTGCAACGTAAATTATATAAATCACTTGGCAACAAAAATCCGGTGTCTTTCTTACATAAACTTAAGATAACCTAACTAAAATTACTGATATTTATTTTACCTCCTATTACATTGTAGCAATTTAATATTTAATGCGTCCAAAAAATTTTATTTTGCTAATTATATCAGTATTGTTAAGATGACACGGTCAGCGAATGGCAGATGTCAGATGCAAGTGTTCTGTATGTGATATGTATTATGTCACGCGGCGATACTACGAAATGTTATTCTTATTGCACGAAGCTCTTTAAATATGTAAAATACAACATCAGTGCTACCGGTTGAGCGTAGCCAAATCCCTTTTATCTTTGCACAAAATTTCCAAAATTTGAGCTGTTCAAGGAAAAGTCCGACAAGACACATGTACAATTTCTACATTATCATCAAATCACCATTGCAATACTCTTGCCGTTTTTCATTCGAAGAAGTCTTATATCAGAGTTAGTTGACTTGTAAATAAATAAATATGAAAATAAAGCGCCTTTACTGAACTTTATGGAAACCTCTAAGACATATAGGTTTCCTTATAATGTTTCCCTTGACCTTTAAAACATGTGGTAATTAATTTCTAAAAGGCACAAGACTACGAGAAATCATAAGTGCGTATTTTGCTGCGTTTCTGTATTTTCTTTAATCGTTATCATTGATATTAAGTGAATAAAGCAAGTGTAAAATTCTAACTACCCTCGCTCATAACGATGGTCTCTAGCTTTAAAAGTACCTCCATGAAATTACTGGCACTAACACCTCCCCCACTTATAACAGAACTTTTAAGGAATCGTAAATTGTTTAGAAGTGGGTTGTGTTCGCCGTCTGCTCCAGAAACTTAGAGGCGAACACTGGGATGCTTTAAATTTTCTTTAAACTTACCTCAACGCCGCGACGACATTTAATAGTGCCCACGTCGATTCTATATGTCACCTAAAATCATTTCTTTACCAATACTTGTTTACGTTCGGAAAATGTTACTTTGTGTCTTATTTTACACTGTTAAAATTGCGATTACTTTCATGACTTTGTTAGTTATACTATTATAATGGGGTCAAATTATTATAGAAATAAAAAAAAATCAAATCTCCTAATAGGATAATGCATTGTTTGAGACTGTATCCATCGAATGATACATATATTTTTATTGCATCTGTATAAATAATCATTGCGTATATTCCTCATTGCGTAGAGAATTTGCTGTTTAATATAAACTAGGCGCTTGTGCAATAATAATATATTAAATTCATCACGAATACCCAAACGTTTCGAATTTATCATTTTGACAAAATAATTGTCCAATAATAATATAATTTAAATAAAATAATTTACTACGTATATAAGTAATATTTGTTATAATGTCGGATTTGTAATTAAGTACTCGTCATTATTTTAATTCGACTGTACTTCATTAATTTAATAAGTATAACGATTAAATGCAAACTTCTATGAGTCCATCCATTGTTGAAAATGGAATATTATAATACATAAAACTTACCATCATGTCTAACATTTTAAAAATCTTTAGCAACAATTTCTCTACTCTGCGACAGTTTACATTACAGAAATTCATGTAATCTAATGCGTATCATATAACAACTAGTGGGCTCAACGGACGTTGTCCCGCTCTGACAAAATATCTAAAAGTCACTTTTTGCAGAAAGTATGCCACGTTCTACTGGATCCCAGTTCAGAATTATCAGCTTTGCATCCCACAGTAACCCACGCCTCCAATGCCACCTATTGAGTCCATTGAGAATCTAAAGCATTTTCGGATCCACATGGAAACACACAAAGAATTTCATTAAAATCATTTCGGCCGTGTAGGAGGAGTTCAGTGGCATACACCCGCACAAAATAATTACATATATAAAAATATTACCGTTCTGCATTCCTTCTCCGTATCAATTTTAAATGTGCCAAATATTATAACACTCCGTCCGCATGACAGTTGAACGAGGAAAAAGGAGTAGTTAAGATTCCGGTCTTTAACATAGGTGGTCCGGATTTATCCAAGTTAAGTGTATATAAAAAATTATCTATCAATCACTTTAATCATGAAGAAAAACATTGTGAAGAAATCATAAGGAAGTTTTGAAAGGTGTGTGAATTAAAAATTAAAAACTAAACTTCATTAAAAGTGGGAGAACTGTAGTTCGACCGGGGAAGTCGAACCACTGCCGCCCTCATAATCCGCCGTAAAGCATTACTTGTGTTTGGGTTGGAGAGGTGCGGCTGCCGCCTACACTTTGAATCGAGGCGACCATCTTAGTCCTCAGGAGTAGAAACGTATCTACGTTCGACCTCAGACATGACTTTGGTCATGTTTATGGTTGCACGCGGATGTCATCAGGTGGTTTGCATGCTCATTTGTTGCTATTCTCATGTAAAAAAATAGCCTGCGTGGTATAATGCAGCTTAAAGAAGCAACCCACGCCTAGAGATAGGGACAGTATCGGGTTAACGATGACGAACCACATAACCATACTTACTCACCCATTTTATCCATGGTATTGATATTTATTATGGTAGATATTTTTGTACGGTGCAAGCTTTGTTTACGCACACGCAAATGAATTTTCACGGTATATAATCACATTCGCACGCGGCACTCAGTAACGGTACAACGAAATGAAATTAGCTCCCGGTATGACTGACATCCAAATCCCACGGTCTAACCGTGCCGTAATAACAGACTGCGTACGTAAGTATGCAATGAGATTGTTCAAAATCCTTTCGCCTATATAGTTCGATGAAAATGAATCGATTTATAAAGCGGCAGCAAACATTCAGGCTAATTTGCGTTGAAGCGAATGCTCTACATTCTACTGAGTTGTCTGAATAAAACAATATTCTAAACGTGAAGCTTATTTGCATGATACCAAACATAAATGACAGTTTTGTAAATATGAAACAAGAGCGGTCGATCCTAAATTCCATAGATAAATTAGAGTCCTTAGATCGATGTCCGTTAATACATAAACAAGTATTTTCGTGCATTCTATGACACAAAGAAAGCTGCCTGATATAATGCTATGTTTCGCAAAGTTCATCAAACGGTTGTTAATACAAATTGAACTGTACTCTTGAATAATATGACTACTTAATGCTCCAGGTTACAATCCGATAAACTGCGTGCCAACCCATTTACAGGGAAGGGTCTGTGTTCACAAGGGGAACAAATAAAGTCCAACATTTGTCATTTAAATATAAATCTCACTATAACAAGGTAGCTTATACATGATTCAAAGAACTGATGGCATACAAAGGCGACGTTAAACCCGCTGAAAAGATTTTTGTACAACCCATCGTGCCGACTAGCGGAAAATTCCTATAGCGCAGACTGTTTGTAGCTGCCTGTCTGCTCAAATTTCCGCTTCCATACACTTTTAAATCAAAAATTTCTGACCAGATTTGATTTTAGATGAAATGTGTTTTATCTTCAAGTTTCCTTGAAATATTTCAAGGAGCATATTTTAATTTGACCTTGTGGTTTTAACACTTCTAATTTTGTTCTAGATTTTAGTTAGTTGCGTGCTCGGCAAGCCTACTTTTTTAACTTAACTTTAAGGAGGCAATGAAATTAATATTACATGTAGAAGTTTTCGTGCGCAGGAATTAATTACCGCAGTGACATTAAGTGTCTACTAATTACGTAATTTGGACGAAAGTATTTCAGAGATTAAAATAGGAAAGCAAAAATTACGTAGATAATCATGATGGCCTCTCATAAAAATATTCTTGTATAATAATCTTATTACTGTACGGAGTGGGAACAGTGACAGGTGATGTCCTGGGATACGGGGATAAGGGAAACGTGTTTAATTCGCCTTGAGATAGACGTGACTTCAACGTGCTCCGTTTAAAAATGGAAGAATAAAGAAATATATTAAAAAATGTCCTGATTTCTTAAAGAAATAGGAACACGTCTTTTACCAGCTCTATAAATGTAGCCATTTATATAAAAGCGGCACGGCTAATGCTTGTGGCTGGTTACACATTTATTTTTATGCGGTAATCTTTTTGAATATTTTAAGCTTTTCGTAACGTTTATCGCTTATTTTAAAATTGCAAATTATCTTCCATACATAACTTTTGTGGTTTCTAGTAATGAGTCTGGTGTTACAGAGTTATTAAAAAACAAAACAGTATTTTATATCAAAGATTTATTGTTTATATATATTGAAGAGTAACTAAGTAATGTAAATGACTGCACTTTTTTTTTTCAGCAGACAATATTAAACAAATTTGGCTAATTGCTAAAATTATGAAATTATCAACTGTGACTAAATTAAAAGTATTCTTACATACATATCCGTTCGTAATTACATCAATAACTAACTTAACAGTTATAAAGTTGAACATTATCAAAAAATCAAAAATAACAGTTTTATGTCTAGTTATTAATGACTTCAAAACAAAAATTAAATGGTCCATACACAAAGAAAAATATTTATTAAATCAATAAACAAGAGAAACAATAACAGCAACAACCTACTAATCATCGTACCCCAACTTTATTTAAAATACCGGTTTTATTATAATATAAATCAGCTATCTAGTATCTGTTAGTGTGAATGTTAACTTCAGGTACTTTACCGTCTAGACAATTTTAAAAATGACAGTGTTATCTAACCCTGTTGCAAATATACATAAATGAAAAGTGAACTAGAATTATAACAATATTTCACTGTGCACTGTTACATAGGTATTTGGTAAATAGGAGGCAGAGAAGAAAGTTTATGAAATAAATTTCTGAAATGGATCAAACGGCTCGGAGCCTGGATAAAGCGCTATTTAACTGGTGTATCAAGGGAGAAGCTTTCGCGGTTGTTGGACTGTAGACATTACGCAGTTTGAATGAAGTTGTAAGTTACAACTAATATCGTTACAAAACAAGTTTATTTTAGACAAGCTGTACACTCTCATGCGTGCCTGCAGCTAAGTCTGACTGTATGAAATTTTATATATTGTACTATTATGTTATAGTATATCTGTAACTGAAATATCATATTATCGAAGTATGAATGTTTTTGTCCCGCCGCTGGACACGGCCTCGTTTTCGTAAATGGGACAGATCTGATACATACTCATTTAGACTCCCTCAGTGCCTGTATATACCTCTGGTCTGGTATCTAATAAAGATACCAGACCAGAGGTATATACAGGTACACCGTGTACAAAACTTAGGGAGATTAAATGAGTAAATATTGCGGAGATAGACCGCAAACAAATAGACGGGACAATATTTCACTTATATTTGATATTTAGGTACATGGGTTAAAAGAATAGACTTAATAATTCTAAATATATGATAAAAATATGCTTACACAAAGGAGAAAATTCCAAAGCAAAGTGCAAAATCTTGTCAAACTAAGATTTTGTGTAAACATTTTTATTTATATAGATTAATAACCCAATACGAATACCAAAGTACCACATGAAACAAGTATTACAGTAGATTAACAAATACATTTTTTTTAAATCAATAAATAACATTTTGGTATTGTATTAACTAAAGAGTTACAAGCATTTGTTAAATAGATTGAAAAATAAACGATTGTAACACATATAAATAAATTTCTTTAGAATTGTGTTTTAAACCCTTTTGTTTTAATAATCAATTCAATGTGTTTGAAAGATAAGAAATGTCGCAGTCTTGCTTGTATTACTTTAATTTAATGTTTTCAGTGTCACTTACGTTAAAAAGACAAATATAACGACGTGTAACTTATGAAAATTGATTCATACGGTTGTAGGTGATGTAGGAATTGACATATATACTTTAATGAATACACATAAACCATAGAACCTGTTACTGGAATTCGCCGTTGTACTTTTTAAAATCTAAACAATCATTTATTTTTTACGATATTACTAAAAAAATTTAATTACTATTAGACCATTTAATTTTAGCAACGAAGTCCCACACGAAGTAAAAGGTACACAGTGATGAGCGCCAAGTATGAGTACAAGTTATGAAGTCTGAAACATTAACGACGAGATGTTCATCTCGAGTACTTTTGTTGCAGTTGCGTAAAAGCATGTAAGAAGTTATAACTTTAACACATAATATTAAATCACATTTATTTCCCGTTTGTAAATCTTATACGGCAGCGGTACATATCTAAATTTTACTCTTAAGATTGGAAAATAGACATAGGAGATGGATATAGATTGTTAGTTATTTGAACAAACAAAAACACATTTGCAATACGCTTCTCTCGTGTAAAGTGTGTAAACCGTTTTTATTTTGCACCTTACACCTGTTATCCCGGGTTGGGTCACCCGGACAAACTTCAATCACTTTGCCCTCGGATCCACACAGCCCTTACCGGCAGAGGCACATCTAACTGAACACTGAATTCGTCGGCGTATGTGCCCTCACATTTTGATCGGGATTCCGACAAAAAACAGTTCGCTTCTGTTCAAATAAGCATAACTCACAATTTGAAAAATATTTCTGATATTTTCTATATTTTATCAATCAGTATTTATTAATGATTCAGCGGCTGTTACTAGTAGAAAAAGGATTTAAGTTATTACCTACCTCACATAACTTTAAGACAATCGTGGACAGCTCTTGGTCAAGTAGATTCCTTATGATGTTTGTCTTCAGCGTTAAAGTAAATGATCATTAATTTCTTGTGTGCACATAACTTAAGTCTTGTTAAAACTAGCTACACTTACAGCGCGTACGTTTATAACCACAGATAGACTTTCAGTCCTGTTTGAAGTTGGATATGGATTTCAATGGACTCCGACCACTTACATCTGATTGCCTAACGTTTTTTTAACATGAAAGACTATCATTATTAAAACTATATCATCAGCACTATCATCAGTTGCTATATATTAGTTGTTGTATTTATGTCACAACAATATTGTGAGAACCACTAGATTATTAATATAAGCTATCTTATTATAAATAATATACACTGATGCAATATTATAGCCAGACATTAGAGTTAATGACATAATAAGTAAATATTTGAATGTTTGTGACAATTGTTAGTTACATTGCAAACTAAAAAATGTATGTTCTCATAATATACCGATAATATATTAAATATAAATAAAATACAAAGTAGGTGATAAGTCTCTCTATTTGTCGAGTGTGTAGTTAAGTGAAAAGCAAACTAATCCCGCTTGTAGTTTTTGTTTTTATGTATTTTAAGGAGTAATCATACGCAATGAAATAAAAAACTTTCCTATGACATACAGTATATATTATCACACGGAACTACAAGCAAAATGCAAATACTTACATAATTCATAGAAGGAAAATATTTTTTTATTAATAAATAGTTGATTGCACGTATAAACGTATTGAAAATATAAGATGTCAACTTGTCTTGTAAAAATGGACAGAATAAGTAACCGTATTTCATACCTACCATTATTTCATATAAATTTTCTCCTTTACTCATTCACCAGCTTGAAAGTGATCGTTACTGTAGCGATAAGACGCGTCCTTTTAAGTCATCTCTGTAATCACAGATATAATTTATTCATCCGTTACTTTTGTAAGATTTAGGTTTGATTTGGTTTAAACCAATGGAATATAACCGCTTCAATTTAAATAAATAATAATTATTGACCCGGGCAGGTAAAACCATTATCACAGATCACATTATTATGTGGCTATTTATTACTTTGTTGCAAGTTAAACCCGATATAAATTACTGCCTGGCCAGTAACATATGTCCACGTCACTCGTCAACGTGTTCAGTACCTACACGGGCACGGCCGCTCTGTTATTTGATAAATCAACCAATTTCCATTGATTGCGCCATTTAGTTAGATGCAATTGCGATTATGTGGCCACTCAATTAAGACGTCACCTTCCCAAATTACGGTTTCAAATAATTATTCTAGCATAGTTGTGATTGATTTAATGGAATTTACATTAGAGATAGCTAAGCGGTATGAAGATAATGTATTTTTAATGAAGTATTTATTACTATGCTTTATGATTAATGGTCACTAGAACCCATGAACATGTATATTCCTCTGCTACTACTATCAATTGGAAATATATAAAAAACAAACAAATTAAAGAAAAATAATCTCCCACAACGATATTTTGTTTGAACGGTAGCTGTAAGTTATATTGTTTTGGAATACAGTATATTTTCTGTTAAACGCTATTTTAACTTAGCAAAACATCGTGAATTACTTTGTTAATATTATATGCCACTATTATGTACTTAAAGTAATTTAAAAAGGACTATGAAATACTTTTCGTGATCCGATATGCACTACACATTCTTTTTTTCCTCCATTCTTTTTACGGCTTGGCCTAGCTGAATATATAATTTATACATTATCATTGATTTTACTGAACGTTCACACAAGAATAGGGGACAGTATAGATAATGATAGAGTAGTTCCATGATTTATATGGAAATGTCACAGCTAGGGTTCCTACATAAAAGTTAACAAATAAATTGTCATCATAAAAAATCCCTTGATACAAAATAACCTTTAAAAAGTAACTGTTTTGACATACTCTCTTCAACATCACTCTGACCCTACTCACTATGTATCTATGTATCAAAAACTTATTCATTGACATTTCATAGGCTGAAATACGATGCCTCTGCTATAACATGGTGAGGATTTGGGGCTCCTGCCGGTTCTAAATGATGTTGGAGCATCAAGTGAATATTATGTCATTATAACATTATTAAATACACAACAAAATTATTTCATCGATTACACTAGCAGTTGCTCATATCTCTTAACAACTAGATAAACGATCATGAGTTTCAGACAGCTGAAAAATTTTTTCACACACTCACACGTATTGATCACACGTTAAACTTTCAGCACCCCTCTTTTTGCGTAGGAGGGAAAAATCGTACACAAAGCTGTACGAGAGCGGCGCTGCACGTTGTCACAGTATGGAAGTAGCAAACTAACGTGCAGTCCATTTGTTGGTACTAGTAGGCGGCTGTGCTACCCATGGATATTTGCAATAAATAACTAAAAGAAAGAAAGTTATTCCGAAGGTCAGACTGTTGCATTAACACCCCCATATAAAAACGCTTCGTGTCTCTTGTCACCTTCAAAACGAGAACATAGCAGCATTTGACGTCATTGTATGCCATAAAAGTATAAATATAAAGGTATAAAAGTGGTATCGAACTACAAGTGCTTCCACATTTTTCTTTATTACTTTCTTAAATATTATTATTATTTATTTATTTTATTAGTTAAGTGTGTTCTATTTGTATAAATATTTGATTTCTTTGCGATACCAAGGCTGACACAATGATCTAAATAAATTGCATAATTAGCAAAGATATCATTTAAACCTGCTCGTGCAATGCATGTTAATATCATTGAATATATGTATACCTACACGTTTTTCCACTTGACTGCTAAATGCTGAATTAACAATGTACCGCACCTATAAGGTCATCAATATGAATTAGTCAGTCGTCCGCTAAGCTTTACCACAACAGCGAGATCCGCGAACAAAAAACTTTGTACTAAATATCGCACATTAAGTATAGCCCCGTTTGTCCACAAACGTCCGCAATTAATAACTCAGTTTTTGTCGTGCAATAATGGATAATTTGGGATTTGTAATTGATAATAGTGTATCTACATTGGAAAAAGAGAAATTTGAGAAACTTGCGCATTATTTGGCGATATGCACAAGCGTTTTTCCGCCCAAAAAGCATCCGATCGACATTGTCCCCGTACTAAATATGTAAGTATCTTTAAATATATTTATGATGAAAGAAAATTAGATGATTCTGATATTTACTTTGCAAGTATGATAATAAGGCTTACAGGTAACTAGAAGATTCTTTAGTTTATCGTTTTCAAACCGGTTACAAATATCAACTGAGTTACTCATTACTAATGTATAAAATAGATACCTACTACTAAATTATTATTATTAATTATACACTTTAAAGCCTCTCTTATTTTATAAAATTGTGGACGTACATATTTTTTACGAGCTCTCTTGTTGTTTTTGAAACATAAAAAATAAACATAAGCATTGAAGTGCGAGTCGGACCACATAATGAAAAATCCAATAAGTAATGGGGATAAATATTCACGGCATTTATTTCGATATTTTCTTTTCCATTATTATAAAAATAACACTAACAGGTTGGGAACGTATTTTATCGTCACGGAAAGAAAAATCACAGTTATATCGCAATAATACTATGTTATTGATATCTGATAGTGACAGAATATGTGTGGCGCGTAAAATAATTTCGTAGCTCTAAATGTAGCTTTTCTTAAGATGTTACTTGCTAGTGACATCTGCAGTATTATTCCTTAAGATCCATTTATTATTTTGTAAGCGAAATGCGAGGTGAGATAACAAATTCGTAATTTCTGTAAAAAAATGCAATCATCTTTCCTCGCGTCGGAGGAGAAATAAACTAATGACTAATCAAAATAGAGTTTTAAATTGTAAGCAAGAACATTCGCTTTCCTAATCAGTTTAATCAGATCACCGATATTGGAATTTAAATTGTTATTTTACATAATAATCCTCCTGATTATTAAGATCTATAATGCCACCACACATGCAAAATAATATTTGTCATGACGCGTAAGTTGAGGAACATTTTTTATACTAATTAGCTCCAAATGGTCTAATATAAGTAAGTATATTTATTGCCAACTTTATACTATTTTATATATAATTTCTTATGTTCGTTAGCGCCCAGAATTTTTAAACGACAATATGATACGAAATATTTGTGCAATTATATGTAATACTTGAGACTAATATTAAAAAGTAAAATCTAAATAATCATCACTATGGACGAGAATCATATCGTCATTATGGACGTTAAAATGTTATCACTGTGTTGATAGTGATATTGTTATACAAATATCTGAGAATGTAACCATATGTCTCCAAACACAAGAATTGGTTCAGGGCAAACTAGGAGACCCGCTTTGGTACCTTCCTGCTCAAAACGTAGGTACTCCTACTACTACAACTGATGAAATATTTATGTTGTTAATTCCTCTACTAACACTACTTATTTAAAATTGTGTACCCAAAGGTAACGACTAAAATTAATTTATCCTGGCGTTAAAATAATGCTTCGAAAGTTATGAATAGGTTTGTAGTATGTATGTTTATATCGAGTTTCGTAAACGCAACTTTGGAAGAGAATTAATAATAAATTATCTTAAAAACTCCAAAATATCTTACATACAAGCCTAGTTTATTTATTCAACACTTCAAATAACTTTATTTCAAATATCTCCCTTAAATATTTATTAGAATATACCTTCAGTAATCAACATATTTATAATAACCCTTATTCAAAAGATAGTTTCTTTTCTTACACTGTCGGTGCGTAAAATAGTAAATGTTCGAACTAACGGGGCATTTATGAGTATTCCTATTATTATGGACAAACTACATTACTGTTTTTTAATTACTATTATTAAATTTTACAACTATTTAAAAGTCACATAAAACATGGTCATACTATCATTACTTTAAAATTGCATGTTATACGCAATCCGTAACTGTATTGTTTAATAATGCAGATAAGTGCAAATTACTATCGTTGCATTGATATTATTGTGTATCAATGTATATATTCTTATTCTTTTTGTTATAAACAATTAAAACGTTGATTATAATTCTTATATCACTCTAGGTTTTGTCGGGGGCTTTACTCGCGTAAAAGTCGATGCTATGAAATTTTTATACAATCTTTTAATCTTTATTTCAACCCTTTAGAAACGAAATTCCCAAAACTCCTTTCTTAATACTAACTTAGGCTGAATAAAGAACCTACACCAAATTTCAGGATTCTTAGGTTCATTGTTTTCGACTACGCGTTAAGTCTGTAAGCCACCTTATTGTACAATAAATTATTTTAATGTACTGCGCATTATCTGAACATTAGCTTATTTTATTTTATTTCTTGTTTTGCGATTAACTTCTTTTACGCTATACTTATTTTTTTAGATAACGCTGACTTTATGAATGACAGCGGTTCAATTATTTATATCATAGTTTCAGTAAATGTTTAAATTTTTAACACTGACTCGGCGCTCATATATTAGATCCCATCACCGTTGCTGGAGGCGGCACAGACGTAATGTCCTCCTCCAGTCTAGTAGCGCCGACGTAAACACAGCACTTTTGTTCGAACCTAGTCCGTACAGATTTGTACGTATAACACAGGTATGTACAAGCCGCAAGCAATCCTCAGGAGTGTTGTACGTCGCAAGGAAAGTGTTAATTTAAAACAGGTGTTTCTATCTCGCGACTAACTTAAACCAATCTTTATGATTAAACATTTCATAAAGCTGTATTTCACTTAAACACTATCATGCTCCATTATCAGACCGTGGTCAATATAACATCTGCATGGCTTTATAACCTTGATCGAAGCAACTATATGGATTGGAGTACAAATATAATCTTGCTCACACTACCTCTTTAGAAAATGCATATTACGTAATTTGAAAAACAACGGATAATTTTGGAACAGCCAAACAGTTTTCATTGACAATACATTTGAGTAGATTGACACAGACTGATATATAAACATATAGATAGTAGAGCTGTTAGAGCTCGCCCAGGGCGTCACCACCACCACCACCCTCATAATCCGCCGTAAAGCAACCTGTCCCTCATGTATTCTGTTTCGGTTGGGGAGGTGTGTTGCCTTAGTCCTCAAGCAGGAACGCATCCGTGTCCATCCTTAAATAGAACTTTTGTTCTATTTG
>DWON01000697.1:0-30071 GCA_018251015.1 Phocides pigmalion okeechobee
ATGGGCGCGACTGCTTAACATCAGGTGGTTTGTATACTCGTTTACTACTCTTTTTTCACATAAAAAATAGCACTCTATCCCCATGTACCAAATGTTTCGTGTGAGGTAACCGATATGTAACAATAGACCTAGTTAGACAATATTATTATTATTGTTATTCTGTCAGGTCATGTTTGCGTCAAAAATGTCGCGAGCCGTCCGCCGCAGTCTTTGCTTATTGATCAAACTTAAAAATTTATTATTACATTTTTACATATATAAGATTTTATACGATTTTAAACTGATATTATCGCGGAATTTATACATTATTTTATACACCGGGTACTCACGTTTAACGCTTTTTAATTGCCGAACTTTCTAATCAGCTCCATTGGTCGTGGTCACGGCGAAGCTGTCGCCGTGGCTGGCATGTGAGTACCCGTTATATAACATAATGTTTCTAGATTTTGCGTCATTTATGACACTTTAAACAAAAATAATATTAGAAGGTCGAAAATTCAAAATTAACCTTGTACGTTTTAGAACTATGTATTGTATTTTAGAACTATGGAAAACTAATTTCTAAATTTTACAATTAATTCTGTCTATAAGTCTTTGAAAATGGTCGCTTTGTTCTTTGTCTATGATAGGTTTATTACTGGGCTCATTATTGATAAAATAGCTAAAATATATTACATTATACATATAGGTAAGTATAGCCAGCAACGTTGGTTATCCTTCAGGCAACATCTGCGTCGGAAACCTCGTGAGCCATCAGCCGCAGCCGTTGCTTATTTATCACAAACTTACAAATTTACAAACTGGTTTCTGTATAACGACAATAATATATTTTTTATGATAAAATAGTGAATTATCCAAAATAATTCAGTTTTTACACAGATAAAATTTAAGGTTGTAGAGTGAAAATTAAAAATCCCACATGCCACGGATGGCATAAAGATGAACAAAAAATATTTTTTTTCAGAATAAACGTCAATAAGTCTTTAAAAATGATATTATATACAGAATTTATAGATTTGTTATGTTTAAAATATATAGATAAAATACATATAATATAGATATAGTTATTTTAAAACATGAATAACAGTGATAGTTATCTTTCAGACAACATCTGCGTAAGAAACTTCAATGGTCCACATCTTAAAACCGAATTTTCACAATTTATTATGATTAAAAGATTTTGAATATACACATTGAGTTCAGTATTCAAAGATATAGATAAAATATGTTACATACAATAAAGATGTAGATAACTTTGCACATAGCTACCAGTGATCGTTATCCTTCGGGCAACATCTGCGTCGGAAGCCTCGCGAGCGGCCGTCAGATGCAGCCCTATTTATCAACTTACAAACTTATACACGGTTACACTTGTAAAATTCCTAGATTATGTACTTAGAATAGCTTAGACATATGTATTTTGCATCAATAATATTAAGGATTATCACGTGAAAACTAAATACAACGCTTCGTGTCTCACGTTTGATAGAACGATGAAAAATTTATATAAAAGTGATTCTTCAAATTTCATTACGTGAATAAGTACATAAAGATTAAGTTTATTGAAACCGTATGTAATAGACAAACATATTGGTCTTATTATGTGAAAAATACGTATATAAAATATGTTACTTATATTATACATATAGGTAAGTATAGCCAGCAGTGTTCGTTATCCTTCAGGCAACATCTGCGTCGGAAACCTCGCGAGCCGTCAGCCGCAGACGCTGCTTATTTATCACAAACTTACAAACTCACAAACTAATTCGTTTTATACTAGCATTAATACAATCCATAGGTTTGAGATTTAATATTTTATTTTCTTATTGAAGCTTTGCATATAATATACTGTACATTTATAAATATTTAAAGCAGATTATTGAATATCTTTCAAGTAAATTCTAAGCCTAAATTTAACAATCTACTGGTAGATTGTTTAAGTTAGGATTTTATGTAGGAAGTCCGTGCCGTCCGTGAAAAATGCTGTAAGTCCCTGAGCGAAATGTTGTCGCTCTCAAGAAAAATAGGGTAGTTGCTCTAAAAATAAGGTAGATTGAAAAAAATGTTGTCATCGAATCGGACGACATCACCTGATCGTCCCATCTGCCTATTTCGTTTTACCTGAACTTATTATAAAAAGGGACTGTAGTTCTAGTTGGTTACGCATTATATTCTGATGCGTCGCGGTACACGGACTCCTCTCTGTTTCAAGAGACTGTCCTGGCCCTTTCCTTTGTCATTTAGCGATGTAATTGTTATTGTGATTGTAACACTAAATTTTCGTAATAATTTAATTGAAGAAGTCGTTAAATTTTTATTTGGTTAAATTCTTGCAGCGGCGCTTCTGATGCCCGAAGCGCCTCCAATATTTCTAATTTTCTACATGTTCTCTGTCTCAATATTCTTATAGAAATATAAACCAGCTCTTTGGTCACCAGCGGCGTCAATCAAACGTGGAAGTGTTTGATTTTTTTTTGAGCACGCGGATCTCACGGACCAAAGGTTTAAAGCGGTAAATTATTAAATGTTACATTTAGGTTATTTAATTATGTAAATGAATATTTTATTTATAATAATTAAGTTTGGTATTTGTCACGTAAATACTCTCTTTTTTGTCATTAAATATTTTTTTCTATATATTTTATATATATTAAAGCGTAAAAAATATAAAAAATGTGACCAATATTATTTAATTTATTAAAAAAAAATGTTTTTTCACTAGGGGTACCCCCTTTTTGGGAGGGAGGCAATATCACACAATCTCTGGCAGACGGTTGTCAACTAAAGCTGTGGCTTATTTGACGTCTTTAATTAATTGTCTATGAATTTATATAATTACTACATTTTTATTTTAAAAAATACCCTAAGCCATTGCACATATTTCATAGACATATATAATATATACATATTAAATGTGTACAAGAGGTGGGTGGCCGTTTCACCTCTCCAACCGAGGTAGCTGAATTACTTCACAGCATATTATAGTTAGAAGCATTCCTTTTATGTCACTTGTGTATTGGGTACACGGTAATTCTAGAAAGTTGTCAGTCCATATTTTTTTTATATTTGTATAATTTCGACCTATTTAAAATTAAAATTAAAAAATTTTAAAAATTAAAAAAAATAAAAAAGAATTGCAAAGGTTAACAAAATTGATTTATTTTCAATTATTTTAAAATTCTTTTATTTTTCGTACTTTTTATGGAAAATTTCAATATTTTCGAAATTTCCTTTGCAGGCTTTGCATGCTCCCTCGTGCCCCTGCAAAAAAGCCTTGGTTGTAATAGCTGTGGTACCTTTCCGTTTAAAACATGGTTCTAAGGATAAGCCTATTAAATTTTCTTAGTTCGTGTTAAGAAAACAGAATGTTCACATGCTCCACTTACATGATTATTTTTCAGTTCCCCCCAGGGGGCGGGGGTGGTTGGGGCAAAGGGTGCGGGTGTGGGGGGGGTGGTAACATCTGTGCGTACAATCTCTGGCAGCCGGCTGTCAAGCACAGCTGTGCCGTATTCGTTTGAGGCCCAAATTGATTTGTTTGATACGCTTTCCTGTAGGCTGTATGTTAGGTTTTCACACAGATTTTAAGGTTACTACGAAATTTGTTTTTGAAAATTTATAACATGATAACCTATATGAAATTATAAAATGAAGTATTGTTTTTCTTTTGTTTTAAAGTAAAATATTCATTAATTTGACAAACTAATAATATATCTTATTAACAATACCAGAATTAATTACCACTATTTCTTAAAATCGAGTAAACGTCACACTACAAACGAGTGAGGCGGTGGTACCTCTCCGAACGACTATATATGTTCTACCACCTTTATTTTTAAGTAAACGCAATCACACCCTTTTAACGAAATGCATGTTAGCTTCATACTAGACACTAATGTGGCGGTGGTAACTCTCCGATCAACCGTACAGGTCCTACCATCACCAAACATTTTTTTATCCATCACAAAACCTTTATATTCTCGATTCGTAACACTTCACACGAGACGGCCATTTTAAAAATTGAGCGTAAAAACTCACATTAGCGCCAGCCTAACGCTATAATATTATACGATTTCCTAAATGAAAATCCATATAACACACCAGTCGGTGGCATATGGTGGCTCGCGAGGGAGTAAAGGGATTGGAGGCGACACGAGCGTGGTTCACAAGGCACCGAGTGTAGTTTGGATACGAATAGCGGCGCGGGATACAAATTCTAATATTTTATTTCATTATAAGGTACTTAAATACACTTAATAAATGTCAAGGATACAATGCGAAAAAATACAATGAGATTACATCGTATTCTATTCATATTCATTTATTTTGTTGAATAAGGTAGGTAAGGAATAAGCTTATTCTACCTTTAACAGGTGTACAAATACATTTTTAGGTAGGTATTAGTAGGCGTTAGTCATCACAGTAATGTCAGTTGTTATTATCTATTACGTTGTATCTTAAAAAAATCAAATTCAAATATTTTATTTTATTAATCGGTATTTACATATACATAATGACTGTCAAGAATACAATGTAAAATGTAAAACAATAAAATGTACTAACACCTTACAAATTCTAGTACAAGTATTTTATTTCATTACAAGATATTTACATACACTTAATGAATGTCAAGGGAACAATGTATCAGTACATCGGCTTTGAGCACCCTTTGGCGAAGAAAACTTTCAGCACTCTTTTTAAACCAGTCTTTGATAAATAAACATTACACAGTATAACTTGGTGAGCACACGAGACACCTAATCGTGTCAGGATCATAATCCGCCGTAAAGCGTTACTTGTGCTTCGGTTGGAAACGTGCGGATGCCAGCTACACTTTGAAGCGAGGCATAAACCTTAGTCCTCAGGAGTAGCAACGTATCTACGTTCGAGCTTAGATAGGATTTCGGTCGTGTTTGTGGTTGTACGTGGTTGCCTATGGGCTGCGACTACTTAACATCGTGGTTTGTATGCTCGTTTGCTATTTTTCCATATAAAAAAATCAGGTCACTGCATGCTTGTTTGCTACTCTTCTTACATAAAAAAGGAAAAATAGCACATGCCACATCCAGCGGCACCTACACTTGGACAACATTCATTAAAATTTGCCAAAGCCGGCGCGTCGCCCGCACCTGACGCGTTGGCGAGCGGCCGAGCGACGCTCAGCGCTCGCCCACATACATTGCTACTTTGTTACGCGTTACGCATTACAATACACACTTACGCAGCAATGTAATGTGTCAGAATTACGTTGTATTACGAAGTTGATGTTTACTGATATTTTTGTAAGCGATACCATCGTGGTAACATACACGCTTTTCGCTTGGAAGTCCAAGATTCGACTCCATTTCGGATTTTTCGAATTTACGAAACGACGATTTTTTATTTTGGAAGAGTAGCAAACGTACGCCACTTGATGTTAGATTATCTTTGCAACCCATGGATAGCCACCTCCATCCTCAAAGAGGACTGAAATCCTATCTGAACCGTATGTAGATACGTTGCCATAGTTGCGATCCAGATAACTGAGGTAGTCGTCTCTCTTCAAGTATATTCCAAACATTGTTTTCACTTAGTCTCTATTATGATAACTGACCAAAATTTTCTTCTGTAATTTTATTGTTATTTTTTTACTAAGAGTACTATATTTTAATAAATAATAGTTAAAACACCTTCTTATAAAAAAATACAACTAAAAACAGTATAACTAAGAAAAAAATAGTGCAATGTAAAAAAGTGTGTCATGGTATCAATAGATCACTGAAAAAACGCGCCACGCTTTTTTACACAGCAATATTTTCTTTTTTTTTAAACTATTATATAGTTTTCATTTTTTTTTTTCATATTATTACATTGTCATCTGTCCTTGATACGTGTGCAATGTTTCAAATTAATCAGACTTCTGGTAATTGGTCAAAATTATGCTCAAAGATTCCGTTACATACATACATACAACCCAAGCTAATAAAAGCGTGTTAAAAATTGAGGCAGTTTAAATCAGTAGCTTGCGGGTTAAAGATATACAAACAAATAAACCAGCTAACAATCCTTCCTATATATAACAGTCAGAATATTATTGTGATTATTATATATACATATATAAGTATATGTGTATGTATGTATTGTTTTTAATCCCGTGTTTAGAGCAACTTACCTGCAAATGGCGACTCCCACTTTGGACAAATATTAGCGCATCTGTGTTGCTGTCTTGGTACACCTAGTTACTTGGTACGGTAGAACCTGTATTTGGCGGAGGTACCATCACCCAGTCGATAGATGGTAAAACTTTTGGTTGCGGGGAGGTACCACCGCCATTGCTGTCACTTCCACGACGGACAAATATTACCGCATCTGTGTTGCTGTCTTGGTACACCTAGTTACTTGGTACGGTAGAACCTGTATTTGGGGGAGGTACCATCACCCAGTCGATAGATGGTAAAACTATTGGTTGCGGGGAGGTACCACCGCCATTGCTGTCACTTCCACGACGGACAAATATTACCGCATCTGTGTTGCTATCATGTACCTAGCTACTTGGCAAGGTAGGACCTACATTTGGGAGAGGTACCATCATCCAGTCGACAGGTGGTAAAACCATTGGTTGCAGGGAGATACCACTGCCATTGCCGAGCACGGGTTTCTTTATACAACTGGGGGAAGTCTAAAATTTAGCACCAAGTTGCTCTATTGAATTTTAAGGAAGATATCTATTAAGGGCCATCAGAAAGAGGCATCGATAAGATTTAGCGACTTTATCGATAGTAATTGAACAATGGAAGCGCGTAGGAAAACTCCGAAACCGAACTGATACTGAAGGTCACCCATTGAACTCCGCACGGACAGCTTAATTTGTCCTCCGAAGTGCGAAACTACGTATAAAATAGCAACTAGAGGTCACCCATCCAACTCCGCACAGACAAATTGAAATGTCGTCCAAAGCACGGCAACATTAGTACAATTAAATGACTAACGGGCAATTGTTTGCAACCTTCACTCCGTGATGCCACGTGCATCGTTAAACTAAACTGGAATTAAAACATCCGATACAAGAGAGCTGTTCGCTCTATCTCACATTATGTAAGAGATTTTTCAAATTCCCTCACAAAACCATTTGTACACAATCGTTATGTTTCATCCCTCAGGTGCTGCGATTCCCACGTCCAGGGTTGCTAGTTAGATAAAAGGGAAGAGGGCGTCCGACAAACGGCATATCGGAAGAGAGATTCATCCTATCACCAAGGTGGGAGAACTATAGTTCGACCGGGGAGGTACTACCGTCTTCATAATCCACCGTAAAGCATTACTTGTTTTTGGAGAGGTGCGGTTGCCGGTTACACTTTGCTAGCAACCATCTTAGTCCTCAGGAATAGCAACGTATCTACGTTCGAGCTCAGATAGGATTTCAGCCGTGTTTGTGGCTGTACGTCGTCTATGTAAACTACTTAACATAAGATGGTTTGCATGCTCGTTTGCTGCTCTTCTCACATAAAAAACATCATGTGTCTTTTCTACAGACATAGTACTAAACTCACCAAAATAGGATTTTTTTAAGAATTAACATGGAATTCCTTAATACTTTCGTTGCGGCATTCAAAACTGCTGGGTATTGCAGTGCAACGCGCTCGCGGCTTGAACACACCTGTGTTGTACGTACAAGTCTGTATGGATTACGGGCGAACACAAGTGTTGTGTTTACGTCGGCGCTACAAGACTGTGGGCGTACATTACATCTGTGTATTCGTAAATGCTACGCGAATGCTAAAAAATACAATATTTCAGTCAATTTTCAGCACATCTTCAGCCTAAAGAACAATGCTCCAGATTAGTGCCGCCTCAAGTTGATCAGACGTGGCACTAATTGTTTTTAGCACTCAGACTCCATAGACCCAGGGATTTCGTAAAGGAAAGGTTTTGTTAAGTGTAGATTGTAGAAAAAAAATCAAAATGTAGATCTCGTATTTTAAACAACAACTTGAGTATTTTTTCCCATTGCCCGTTAAGACTGGAAAATACCTGATATATATATCCGGCTAATACTGGAAGACTTAAACATTCTTAAGAGCCACTTTTCCAGTTACGACCGTAAAAAGCCGGACATATCCGGTTAAAACCGGACGACTCGCAACCCTATACAGTATGCTAATACTGTAACCACATCTTCCGTTTTGCTATGTAGCTCCACAAACACTTCCACAAGCGATTTTAAACTATAACACAAGTATTATAGAGTTGAAATTGCATTGAACACGAAATAGTAGACTTTGTAAGTGTTGGGTTATCTAATTGTGTGCAAGCTATTTACGATTCTATTTCTAAGGTTATAAGGGCGATATTGGCTTGTGTTCGTAGGACACATGACAGTTCCCAGGGCTATGGAATTTTTGTTTTGATAGGGTTCAGTATTGTGTGTTTAATTTTAATTTGCAAGGGTTCCGTGCGACCTGATCGCGGTTGCAAATTCAATTTTATTTTTTTATTGTTCCGTGGCAAAGATTAAAATGGTATTTGAATGGGGGAGATATAGGTATGGGTTCCGGTTGATAATGCTTTGTTTTTACGATAATTGGGTTTTGTACAAAAGTTTTGATATATTACACGATTTTAAGCTAATATTACTACTCACAACATTCCACAGTTTCTTCCCGCTACCGCAGTTTCACCGTGACTATGAGCGATGCAACTATTTCGAAATATCGGCAATAAAAAAGCGTTAATCGTGTGTACCCGTTATATGACATAATACTTAATATAAAAGTGTTCGTAACATAAAAGACAAGGTTGAAGCGATGAGAGATTTTTAAGAATGTTAGAAGTAGTGAAGACTGCAGGCTGATGTTAAGTGGTCGCTGTAGCCCATGGACATCCATATACAACCACAGGACTTAAATCCTATCTGAGCCAGATTACTGTTAAAGATTAGTTTACTGTTAACAATGGTTGCCTTACTTCCAAGTGCATTTCTTAATATTCGCTCGGGTAGTAGACTTTATATTTACTTACATTATTTTTCATTAATTCATGCATCCAGTCATTACCTAGTTGCAAAAACTAACAATTAGAAACATCTATTACGAACGACTGAATTACTATATTTAATTTATCTATTTTAATTCTCGCCCAATGTACAAAAAATCTTATTATGCACCAAAATTTTCCTCAGGAATCACTACCTGTTGTTGAAAACTGTGAATAAATCCATCCAGTACTTTTTGAGTGACATGAACAGACGGACAGACGCGACGGCGACTTTGTTTTATAATATATAGAGATTAGAACTTACAGCTCGGAAATGTAAGACGCCACCCCAAGCCACACGTGTGGATACGCAGTAAAGCCTTATATTAAAGCCTTCGCCGCTCAATACACCTGGTTCCGTTCGGGATCGGTCACATGTGTCCTTCCCCATTAGGAAGCCTGCGTGATCATTTGTCATTTTTATTCTGGTGTAAATGGTACTTTTAGCTATATCTAAACGTTACCCCGCCTTTGTTTGTATGTTGTTAGCCATTTTTATATGTTATACGTTAGATTATTTGACTAAGTAATAAAAAATCTATTTTTATAGTGGGCAATAAAAAAGTAATTTTAAATTGAGGATATATTCTTTTTTTAATAGCAAACGAGTGAGCTGATGTTATTTTTTTTTATAGCAAACGAGTGAGCTGATGTTATTTTTTTAATAGCAAACGAGTGAGCTGATGTTATTTTTTTTTATAGCAAACGAGTGAGCTGATGTTATTTTTTTTATAGCAAACGAGTGAGCTGATGTTATTTTTTTTTATAGCAAACGAGTGAGCTGATGTTATTTTTTTTTATAGCAAACGAGTGAGCTGATGTTATTTTTTATCTGAAAAGTCTACTTTAGCTTACCATGATAAAAAAACGTGTATGGGTACGTATGTACGAAGGTAAGAAGTTACACTTCTTAAGCTTCTCAGAATACAAATGTTTCTAAATATTTTATCCTTAGATAATATGTCTTATGTTTGTAGAGAAAACGATACTAATAATTGAAATATTTATTTATTATAACGCATTATCTAGTTAAATAAATTTTATTTAAATATATATACATATTTGTACATAATAAAAAAAAATTAATTATATTTAAATGTGTATCATTTTGCGAAATTGCAATTGACGATGAAACATGAACGAAAAATGGTTCTGTCTGTCTCATACAAACCCAAATGGAAATGGAATGTAAATTCTACGGTGCTACGAAAGGTTTTGTAGCGCTACGGGGCTACGTGCTACAGTTATCCTGGCTACGAAACACAAACTTTCATTTAACTAATGTTTAAACCCTGGCCCAAAAAGGAATTTATACGTTTTACGTGTCTGTCTGTGAGTCTTTCTGTTTGTTTGTCTGTTGTTTGTAACTTTTACGAAATTAACACAATTTTAACACGCTTTTATATCCTTGGGTTGTATGTAACGGAATATTTGAGCCTAATTTTTATCGCTATCGCTTTCTAGAAGTTTGATTAATTGGAAACTTTGCATACGTATCAAGGACCGATGACAATGCAATAATATGAAAAAAATACTAAATAAGAAATAACAGTAAAAAAGCCCGGTTTTTTTTATTGCATGTAAAAAAAGTGTGGGTATGTGGATCACTTCTTCAGTGATCTATTGACACCATGCCCCCCACGCTTTTTTACATTGCAATTTTTATTTGCTTATTTATACTTTTTAGTTAGATTTTTTTTTATAAAAGCGTTTTTTTTTAACTATTATTTCTTTAGTTTTTGCTTTTAAAAATAGTCCCGATCGTTATAGATTACGTGATATGTTACAACTGGAAATTGAGCAATGAAGAAAAATATTCAATTTAAAGATAACCGTCGTTTTAACTTAGATTTTTAAAATAACGTGTTGCTATAATTTATAGCAAATTGTAAAATCGTTAATCGTGAGTACCCTGTACATAGTAAAATACTAGAAATACTATCCAAAATAGAATTATCTTTTCCATCATTTAAAAAGCCGACAGTTTTGCAAACAAAGAAAATTATGGGGCGAAGATATGTATGTAAGTGCAAACATATAAATTTATTCGAGCGAGCCCCATGTGTCAGCCTGCGCACAAACGCGCCGGACAAACAGACGCTTGTATATATAGAGATAATTTGGGATTTAGCTTAACAATGCTAGTTACTACATAAACGGAGGAATATAACTCTTTCCACATTATACTATGTACTAGTAACTCACGATTTAGGATTTTTGGTTTTTAATTGCCGATGTTTCGAACCAGTTGCAAGAAACGTGGTCTCGGCTAAACACGAAAAAGGTTTACAGGTGGGAGAACTATAGTTTGACCGGGGACGTACCACCCCACTCTCATAATACACCGTCAAGCATTACTTGTGTTTCGGTTAGAGAGGTGCGGTTGCCGGCTACAAGTTGAAGCACGGCGACCATGTCGGTGCTCAGGAGTAGCAACGTATCTATGTTCGAACTCAGATAGGATTTCAGTCGTAATTATGGTTATACGTGATGTCTATGGGCTGCGACTATTTAACATCAGGTGGTTTCCACATAAAAACTACTTTATGCTAGAAATGGTGTTATTTTACGCTACTGACAGTGGTACCTCCGGTCGAAATGCTAAATGTTAAATGAAACATACAACGAAACTCTTTTCATGGGTTAATTTAATATATCCGGTCAGTCTCACCCGGTTACAGGATTCCGGATGTTTTATTCAATAAATATAACCTGATGAAGGGCGGAATAAATCGACAGGGTCAAATAAGATTTAGAGTTCACCTGACACTCGATTTAGGAAAACAAATTAAATTATGCGCCATGGAGTCCGAGGGTCAAATAAATTTATAAACAATAAGTTTGATCGATAGTTCTGGTGACAAGAGGGCTGGTTCATATCTCGCGCTACTGACTTGCTTTTCCCCGTGTGTTTGTAGCTATACATAGTTTTTGTTTTTACGAAAGAGTAAGAAACGGGCATGCAGGCCACCTGGTGTTAAGTGGTCACTGCAGCCCATGGACAATCACGTCCAATCTCAAATAGAACTGAAGTTCTATTTAAGGATTTTGGAAGGAGGAGGACTATTAAGGAGGAGCTCTAACGGCTCTACCACCTTCAACCATACATCATGACCACACGCTAATGCCACGACTATGTCAGTTTACTACCTTGATTACTATGACACGTTTAATTAATATGCAATGAAATAAATATAATGATTATAAAATTAAAACTACCGCCGATAACTGTTGCGTCTTGGGTACAATACGATAGCTATAGACTACGGTACATCACTACGCACTTGATATAATTCAAGGCTGACAAACTGCAATGCTAAGGCTACTTCGTTATATTTCGATGTGTTTCATTACTACGCAATAAAAGTAACTGAGAGAGATTTTTATTTAAAACTAATGACTTTATTTAAATCTACAACGCGCTACAATCGCTACGCATTCGACAAAATTCAAGGCTGGCAACCGGCAATATCAAGGGTACTACGTCGTAACCTTGGACGTGGCATAAATGCCGTGATGCGTGTCAATAATATCCAATAAACTCAATAGAAAGACTTTTTAAGAAATACTGGCATTAATAACCGCTGTAGCCTGTGGTCTACGACGCGCTGCGATCGGTACGCACTCGGCATACCTCAAGGCTGGCAACCGGCAATGCCAAGGCCACTACGGCGTGACCTTGTACGTGGCGTGAATTTTACTATCGGTTGTACTCACTGGCTAACAACGATCAACTTGCTCCGACTTCTTCAAGTTTATGTTTACGTGCGGTGACAATTTGTTAGTAAATATTTTTATAATTTAACTAACTGGGACCATTATTCAATCCAACAGTTGGTAATGGGAATCTTAATATAACTGGAATGGAGGGTGCTAACAGGCAATGAAAGTTATTTTTTATCTGGTAACTCTCCAACTGAAGCAATGTGTATATGCAGATTTATGTTACAATATTTATTTATTTCTTTTAAAGTAGACGCAGATGAAGTGAAGGTTACAATTAGTATATGAACGGTTTTTAGAAACATTATATGTCAGGTATAAAATATTTAGGCTACTCTTACACAGCGCACTATCACGCGACGGTGCGCGAGATTGCGATTTATACCGTTGAATCTAAGTAATATTTCTATGGAGAGCAAACGTATTACATCGCATTGACAATGATTTTTTGTGCGGAAAAGCCGCGCGCGACGAAAATCGTGCCATATTCACGCCATTGGGACTCTGTGGTTGCCTCGTAGACCTCAGATTGTGTTGATATCACGCACGGTACAACATACGTACAACATCTCTTCATGCGTGTGTATTGTGTGCAACTATTAATTGCTCAGTTGACCTGCGCATCGTCCGATGACTGTCGTATGTTTTTCATTTTTTCTATATAGCACCTACGGGGCAACGCACTGCCAACGCCCTTTCACGCGGGAAACGGGCACGCTCGATTATATGTCGACCCGCGTGGTATCCAACGATTGCCAGATATATGTATGTATACAGTACGCGCAATACAGCATAAAAAGAAACGCTTCTCTGCAAGGGAGAGCGGCGTGCATTACAACGACGTGACTTTGTCGTCACGCGTCGTCGCGTGAACTCCAGTTTGTATAAACAGCACGCGATACAACGCACTGACAACCCTTCCTCGCGGGAACGCGGCACGCGCGACTAAGCGCGGCTCCGTTATTTCACGCATCGTCGCTTAATGCAAAGCTATGTGAAAACCGCCTTATCCGGTACTTCGAATCTTATGATTTTAAACTTATATTATCGCGGAATTTACACATTTTTACTATGTACCGAGTACTCACGATTAACGATTTTTAATTGCCGATATTTCGAACCAATTGCATGGCTCGTGGTCACAGTGAAACTGCAGTGGCGGGGGAAACTATTGATAAACTAGTGATAGACTAATCAATCTAAACTACGTCCATTTCTTTTTAGTTTCTTGGGTTCCATATCATGACACACAAACTAACTGTCTATCTGTACGCACTGAACTTTAAGTTAGTACAAACGTGGAATCCAATGGCTACTTCACGTGAGTCACAAATAGTAAAGGTGGGAGAACTATAGTTCAACCGGGGAGGATATAGTTCAACTACCGCCGCCCTCATAATCCGCCGCAAAGCATTACTTGTGTTTCGGCTGGAGACGTGCCGTTGCCGGCTAGACTCTGAAGCCAGGCGACCATCTTAGTCCGCTATCGAGTGGTTCGTTACTGTAATACTGTAAAATCACTATCTAAGAACATTTCATAAAAACTTACAATATTTCAGAATAAAAATATTTCAAAGTGAAATTCAAAATTCTCAGAAAATTCACTAGATTTATTTAGTTCACACGTTTTCCCAAGGATTTGTAATATTGTATTTAAATATTACCGCTTAACAGAGCAAAAGCGTCTTGTTCCTAGAATTTTGTAGAGCAATGGGATTTTAGAATTTTGCGCCTCGAGATGTTCTCGGTAAGATATGAAACGAACACTGTAACTATTTGCCGAAACATTAAAAAAATGGCAATGTAAACCATTTTTAATTTTTAATTATTTTTCTTTTTTATGTGAGAAGAGCAGCTAACGAGCATGCAAACGACTTGATGTTAAGTAGTCGCAGCCCAAAGATATCCACGTACATAAGCTCAAACGTCGCTACTCCTGAGTACTAAGATGGTCGCCTCATTTCAAAGTATAGCCGGCAACTGCACCTCTTCAACCGAAACACAAGAATTTTCGTGCTTTTTTTACAGATTTCAACAGGACGCCGAAATGCCGACTTCAAAAAAATCTCTTTGACTAACATTACAATAACATTATTTCATACTTATGACATATATGTAAAACTATGAAGTCATACATGCAAATGCATGCATATGAAGTCGGTTGTATCTTTTGCAAAAAAAAAATACTTTTGGTGATTATGAAGTCCGTTATATTTTTTATGAAATTTAAATAATAAGAGAGCTCTTTTACCTAATAAGCTGACACTGCCGTCCACACACTTATAACAAAACATTTCTTTTTTATTATTATGAAAGAGTAAGAAACGGGCATGCAGGCTACCTGATGTTAAGTGGTCACTGCAGCCACCTCCAACCACCTCCAATCTCAAAGGGAACAGACGCTCTATTTAAGGATGGGCGTGGCTGCGTTCCTACTCTTGAAGACTAAGATGGTCGCCTCCAATAATGTATATCCGGCAACAACACCTCCTCAAACGAAACAATATAAGGAAGAACATGTTGCTTTAAGGCGGGTTATGAGGATGGCTAACGGCTAGGGAGCTCTAACGGCTCTACCACCTTTGAAACGTATAATTGTACGTACATTTTAATTATTAATTTAATTAAAGCAAGTCATGTATTTGGCCCATCGCTCAGTGTATGTAATAACGCTCTTGAATCCATTATTCGCAAGCCACAATTCCATATCTGTCAAAATATCAAACTAATACACAAAACCGACTTCATGTAACCGCGGGGTGGTATATACAGCTCCTTAATAATATATCGAGAAAGCTTAGTTGTTTAGAACACAGGAGAACGTGACGATACTATTTAGTACGATTTACAACTCACGATGACTATACGATACGACAGAATGTTTGTATACTATAAATATTACTAATCTCAATATACTTTTGGTAACCGTACCTCTCCAACCGAAACACAAGTAATGCTTTACGGCGAATTATAAGGGCGGCTGGCACCTCCCTGGCCGAACTATGGTTCTCCCATCTTTAAACATCTGTGTTGTACTATAATATCTGTGATTTAGGTGATGGTAATATAGCTTAAACTTTCTATGATTATTTCGGAGAGACTTAATACTTTCCCTGCGGCGTACAACACTTGTGTATTGCGCGACGCTAAGCGCTTGCGGCTTGTATACACCTGTGTTGTACGTACAAATCTGTGTGGATTACGGGCGAATAAAAGTGCTGTGTTTACGTCGGCACTCCAAGACTGGGGGCGGACATTACGTCTGTGTATTCATGTATGCTACACTAATGCTAAAAAATACAATATTTCAGTGAATAGTCGGCGCATCTTCAGTCTAGAGAAATAAGCTCCAGTTTAGTGCCGCCTCCCGCAACGCTGACCTGATCTAATATCAGTCAATTAGTCAGTCAATCAGTACGCAGTCAAAGTGTTAAATGATTATCCATCGAGGTTTTATATGGGCTTCGTAATACAAAGATTCCTATTTATCTTCCCCACGTTCATTCACTCTCGTTACGTCACTCACTTTGAACAGCGAAGTAAATTGTAGCAGCCTTTATTTCAGCTCGTAATGGAATTCCGACTCTATTCCCCGGTTATATGGTATCATTTTGCATGTCCACAAAAGCTAATACCCTCGAGGCGGCTGACACGTCAAATTTATAATATACAGAACATGAGTAAACAGGCGGAAGTTTATTGTATGGTATGTAGACTGCCAGCTATAGATTTTTATGACTGATTTCCTAACAAACAGTAACTCTCAACAGGCGACGATAGTTGTTTCACATCTAAAAGTGAAACCGGTAATATTGAGTGGCAGCTATTGTTTAATACTTTCAGGGACTTTAAAGGGATTAGTTTCTTGCCTCTTCTCCAAAAAGAAACACGTCACACGTCTATGGCATTTATTTTATTTATTTATTTATACATACCAACGGCAAAGTATACAAGACATTTATGTTATGGTATAAATGGTAGTTATTGACGTTCAAAAAGAGTTTTGTAAAGCGTGTGATGGATTAAAAATATTTTGATTTTATTTGGATATGAACACTTTGATAGATAGATAGATAGATAGAACATTTATTTCGTATTAACAACAGATACAGAGTATTTAAAACAAACATGTTAAACGAAAAAATGCAATTACGAAGTGAAAATAGAATATACTAAAACAAACACTACAATTGTTGTAATACGAAAAGGGTCACACTCAACTTGTGCCGTCGCGCACAGCACTGCGGCTGCTGGTTTTCAGTGTAACCCAATTTTGAACATTTGACTATATGTGTATTTATATATATGCGTGTATGTGGGTTTTGTGTGTGTGATCGTAATACTGAAAGGCATGATGATTGTATCAAATTCTTGTTTTATTTGCAAGAAAATAGGCATAAAACGGTGTACATATTTTAACTGACAGCTAGACTGACTCAGTGTTGCCATTTTGGCAAATGCAAGTTCCACATAAGGTTATTAAAAAACGACACATAGCTAAAAGTGAAAAATAAATCTTTATAATTACATACATATTGTTCCACCACTGAACGTAGGCAAGAAAAATAAATAAAAATACTTATGTATATACAGGCCTTTTTTGTAACTTCTATTTGGGGGCACGCTAATTCTTGAAAATTGTCCATAATTTTTTGTATTTGCATAATTTTCGCTTACAAAAAAATCGTTCTTTTTTTGCTACGGTTACCAAGATTATTTTTTTATTCTTTCGATTTTCAGTTTTAATGGAAAATTTTCGATATTTTCAAAATTGCCTTTGGGGACGCATAACCCGCCTTAAAGCAACATATTCTTCATGTATTGTGTTTCGGTTGGGGAGGTGTGGTTGCTGGATACACATTATTAGAGGCGACCATCTTAGTCCTCAAGAGTAGGAACGTATCCGCGTCCATCCTTAAATAAAGCTTCTGTTCTATTTGAGATTGGACGTGGTTGTCCATGGGCTGCAGTGACTGCTTAACATCAGGTGACCTGCATGCCCGTTTCTTACTCTTTCATAATAAAAAAAAAGAAACAAGATTACTTAATGCAGTACAATATGATGTCATACAATAAACGTCAATTCGATATTAGCTCAAAAATAAATGTACTTTTTAATTTTAAACAGAGCGACGAAAGAATAAAAACGGATGTAAACCTTTTTGTAACATTGTATTATTAACTAAGTAAACATTACGACACGATTTAGCAACGTGTTTTTATCTAACGATCTTAATTCGTTTTGTGACCTTTCGAAGTAAAATTCATTAGAACCGCAGACACGTTCCATAGGTTGTTGCAACATTAGTTACTCACCGGAAGTTTCCGGACAGACCAACGGATAGACCGGCACTAATAAGGTTTCCTCTCACTCTTCAAATATTACCAATATGCACAGTTACGTAATATGAATGAGTATAAAATTTAAATTTCTTTTGCAAGTGTCAGTAGGCAATTGAATATTTAGCGTTGAGATCGAAAGTAAAATTATTGGATATTTTTATGGTTAAAGTTTTTTTGTTTAACACTTTTCCTGCTTCGTACATCACTGCTGTGTATTACATTACTGTGTACTGTATTACTGTGTATTTGTGTGATACACAGATGATAAAAATACAATACTTCAGTGAATTTTCGGCGCATCTTTAGTCTAGAGAAATAAGGTCCAGTTTAGGCTGCCTCCCGCAACGCTGACCCGATCTAATATATATCTGATCGCCGCAGTCAAAGTTTTAATACATATGATATTAAATCTACATAGAATCTGAAACAGGACTGTATTCCAATCTAAGGTAGTAAGGAGAAACGTTGCTATTTCTAAGGACTAAAATGATTACTTCGTATGTAAGCTGCCAACAATCCTACCCTTCCAACGAAACGCAAGAATTGCTTTTAGTTATAAATTAAATAATTAATAAGTGGTACCTCCCCGGCTGTACACTACAGTAACTGTACAGGCACTCCCACCATAGAACTACACTTGCGACTTCCGCGGGGTACTAAGGCGTACTAGCATAATGCGATATTATTATTATCCGATGTTACTATTAGCCAAACATTCAATATTAAACTAATATCGTCGCTGAATTTATACATACATTTTACTATATAACGGGTACTCATGATTAACGTTTTTTAATTGCCGATAATTCGATTCAGTTGCATGGCTCGTGGTCACGGTTCACCAAAATACGGCAATTAAAAAGCGTTAATCGTACCTTTTTTATTTTTTTATTTCAGGCGACGAGGCCCATAACATATACAACTTACAGACTAACATACATAATAAATAATTCTTATAACTAAATCACGCTTTGTTGATAACGTGATGTACGGTATCAGTGACTCCTCGGCGATGTCCGCGGTACTTGAGGAAAACATACCCCTTCGGCCACAGCTCCTCCTTCAGGAAGGTTGATAGTTGCTCGGTGGGCACGGCGACAGTAAACGAGTTAAAGTTGACTGCGTTGCGCCGTCATATAGTAAAATGTTACTGTAAACAGTCCTTAATTTTTTGAAAAATACAAGTTAAGTATGTACTATAAATAAGTGTTTTGAGTCTCCTGAAAAGAAATAATTTTGCACCTATATTGCCATTGTTTAAAAGTTAATAGTGACATAACCTAAGCATTGAGTTACCCTTTTGTTTTTTACTTTCTTAATGTACAAAAAGGTAAAGTAAACAAATAAAAATATTATAAAGATATAATAATCTTTTCGCTAACATAAAACTACGTAACTGGTATTTATCGAGCCCGTCCAATTACTTTTAGACCAGTCCGAAGTCCTTTATCAGAAGGTTCCAGCCAAGCCTGCACAAATACTTTCAGAAAGATATTCGCTATCATAAAATACCATATAACAGACTTTTGCTTTTATCTTAAAATTTTTAGATACGTGTTTAATATTTAGTTATACTAACGAAATAATTCAATATTTAATTATTTATACAACTTTTCCAATACGCTTGATTATATTTCTTTATCTCTTTTTGTTACTACAACTTTTTTTACATTACAATATAATTAATTTTAAATGGCCGTCTTTTCTGTTTAATATTTAGTTATATTAACAAACAGAAATAATAACCAATATAGTTATTTACACCATGACACATTATTCTTTTTCAAGCGTTGTAGGTTGCCGCGTCACATACGCATATTAACAATATGTAAAAATGCTTAGGTATTATTTCTAAACTCTCTATTCTCTCTTCTTTTCCTCTTATCTCCCTGTTCTAAAATATCTATTTTATGTAATTCAATAAGCAAACGAGTATGTTACTGTCTTAATGTCATGCGGTCACTGGCATCGATAGAAATGTGCAATCAACTCCATATGGAATAAAATCAATAATATAACAATATAAGTAAGGACTAAGTTTGTCGCCTCACGTGTACGTGAACTAATAGACATACCTTTTTGTGAAAAGAAACAACTGCTTCACATTAGAAGTATTATCTCCCCAGTCGATCCTTCTTTGCAACCCTACAAAGATTCATTATAATCCATTATACATTCAGGATATTAAAGGTAACAAACATCCAAGCATACAAATTCGCATTATAACATAAGAGTATTAATTTCCAATTACGTATAATGAAGGATCTGATAACAAAATAAATAAACGCTCGCGATTTTGTATAATTACAAAATCGCGTCAAAATCCGTCTTAATTTATTCTTGCTAATAACAAGAACAATGAGGAACACAAAACAGGTTAAAGCAGAACTGACATAAAATACATGACATAAGTACTAAAATTTCTTCGCTAAATATTCTAAACATTCACTTCTAAATATTATACAATTAATATTATAATCAATATGTTATTTTGAAAGCCCTAAGTTTCTAAATATTTTTTACAAATTACTTAATGACATCTTTAGACTTTCGAATTTATTTACACATGACTTGAGTATATAATTCTTTTTAATTACAAATTTACATTAAAAGAAAATATGTTACTGAAATATAAAAAAACTTCTTCCAGATGTAAACACGTCTACTTTTATTAAGTTAAATAAAATTGCTAGTTTGATAAAAACTTAAGAGGTAATTTCTCATAAACACTGTTTAGAATAGTTTTTAAAAGTACAGACCATAAGGAACAGTGGCAGACTCGTATATGTGAATACGGTTATTTACGACTGAATCGGTACTTGTACATATGGCCTAACTTTGCTTCTTGGTCGCATCAAATGGGGTTGCGGGATGTAAACTTCGAATAGGAGTTGAAACTCAAAATCCATTAAAACCTGAATTTATGGACTGTGGACATGAACATGGGGAAAGTTGGGAACTCAATACTTTAAGGAATGTTGGATGAATAGAGGAAGAGGAAAGCTATTTATGCATACACTTACTGAAATTAAAATCAATAGATTTTTATATAAAAGTGGTGTAATTGTATTAATGAAGCTTGAAACTTTTTAGATAGTTGATTTTTTTAAATTATAAGTCGTATTATCTATGAAACAAATTAAATCATATTTTTGCCTCATACTTAGACTTGCAATTATCGTACAAATTATCTTTGACGACGATTCGAATTTCACGTTAGGCACAAACTTACTATTTTTTACAAAAGACTTACTATTTTTGGTACACTGTTCGTGTAATCTCAATCTTTTATTGATGTTCATCCTGTAGATAGTAAGTATTTTGTAAGAAAAATGTATATTAATTGCTTCTCATATATTTAAATATGCTTCGTTTATAAAAGTCTACAGACTTTACTGTACTCATCTACAGATGAGTGCCGGTAATTCAATGGGTGTCTACGATTGTTCAAATTCTTTATGGGAAACTATCTATCTGAGCTCAAGAAAGATTCAGAATACGAAATCGCGGATCAATGTAGCGGAAACAATAGACATATTGAGACAAATATAGTATACCTACTTGAAATATGATTTAATTTTATAAGGCATATTTTCGATAACATTAAAATAATTGTATCTTATTATTATTTCCCTTCATAACAATGTAATGTTTAAGTATAGGCATTCAATTAAACTATTCTTACTAATCGAGGTGATTTAAGAAATTGTATGACCTTCTAAAATGTATAAAAAATGTGTATTTTTATTATAGCTTAATGTATATTAGGAACATTCCATTGCAATTTAGTCTTATTAACTTTAGTATCTACTTCCGTTTTCTAACATTAACTTTATCCGTTTCTACTGTACCTACGTCGAAATTCTCATGTGTGTATGTAATTAATGAATGCGATTTAATCCAATGTTCCAATTCTCTTATCCCATTTCGCGAATCGAGTATCCAAGCAATTTTCAAAGCAAACATAATTGTAATTTGTTATAAACTTTATTGCTTATATTTCATTGTACCGTCGATATGTTAGTAAATGCGTATCTTAATCTATTGTGATAAAAAATATTTATAAGATTTTTTATATTTAATATTCTCATAAACATGGAAGATCTAGTCAATTCGTACTTGGTCTGTATATATCAGCTTTTCATTCATTATTATAATAAAATTAATTATATCTTTTTTTTTCTGTGTTAATACTAAAGATCTGTAATAAAAAAAACAACCGAGTATAGAAACGCGCTCTGTAGAGCCTCGAAGTGAACTTGTTTTTTTTTAAATAAAATACGTTTTAATTAACATTCTTCTTAAATGGAAAACTTCCTGTGTGCTGTTAGCGCGGGACCAGGTTTACAAATTATTATGAATGAGCCGTCGCACCTCGCAATTTAATTTTACGTGCCATTTTGTAGGAAAGCTAAAACGTTCCCAGACTGCCGACTGTCACCCTCGTCGGCGAAAATCCTAGATAAACTAAGGGTTGTCACTTTGATAATTCCATGATTTATCAAGCTCACAAGTGCAGGCATAATATTATATCTTACTTTTCTAAGTGCTTATATATATCGATTTTATACAGACACATATGTGATATTAGTAATAAACTTATATACGAAAACTTAATTTATATATTAATGTGAACCGCAAACTAGTAAGTGTGTGGTCTTTTTCTTACAGTCTGCAAGTTGGCTAATGATAGAACTCTTTAAGTTCATCTGCCTCACCTCCATACATTATCGTCAACTAGTTGTTGTTTAACTTTCCGTCCGTTTTCAACATTAAAGTACCTATCATTTATTTAAACATGCACCCAACTATAAAAATGACAATGCATGCCAGAAATTAAAACCATGAACTGTCAATGTGAAATACCGAAATCTATATCCAGCCATCATAACTTAGTGCGTATAATTTAGAACTTTGGCATCCCTAGGTACACTTATAATCGCATTAGCAAAGGCGACGGCGTCCTGCCATGGAGATATTATATATATAAGGCTTTCCAGAGAAATCTGGTTAACGTGCATTGATGTACGCCGTTATTATAGTGCATTGACGCGAAGAAGCTCTATATGTTGCGATTTGCGTGATGTTTCTACTCGTACTAGCTTGTTAGGAATGATAATAGTTCAAGTAGGGGTTAAATATAGCATAGTATGCAGTAGTCATATAAGTGCATAATGTTAAATTTTAATTAGAATCTTTGTTTTTCTAACAAAACAACTGACTTGACAAGAGTTACCTTTCATTGAATGTATGTATGTTTGCATCCATATATTCATCAATAATTAAGACGATAGAACTACAATTTGATCGGGGTAGAGCAACTACCGCCTTCACAGTTCGATTTAAAGCGTTTCTTGTGTTTCAGTCGCAGTAAGCATCTCAGCCTTCAGGAGTAGCAATGTACACGACGTCAGGCAAGACTATAGTCCTGATTGATATTGGGCGTGGATGTATATGGGCTGCAAAGACCAGTTAATGTCAGATGGCCTGCATGTTTTGTTTGTTTCTTCATATATAAAAAAATAAAGAAACCATACATAAAAAAATTACTCAATTTTACTTTTAACTGAACTGTAATAGAAAATTTCATCTCCTATTTTTTCTACTTTTAGAGGATGTATGTTCTGTCTTTTACGTCGCAGCTTTACCAGAAGTCATGCGGTACTATTCCTGAGGTCTAACTTTTTCTCGTCTTGCATAACTAAACGAGCAAACTTAATTGTTATTAGAAGAGGCCTCATCATCATCATCTCAAATCATCTATGGCCACTTTTCAAATATTTGTATTATAACTATATGTAATCGTTCGCTGAAACGTTAAGATAAATGACTCTTAGGGCGTTTTACCATTAACTGGCTTTATAAATGTTTAAGCGATATATGAAATACAAAATATTCGAATGAAAATATTAAGTAACATTTGGTGTTCACTTATACAGTTCGGTGTAGTCGGTGTAATTATGTGCAGATTAATGTAGCAGTGTCGCAGAGTGTCACGAGTGCTATTATTGGTGTTCTCGAGAGCTCTTTGTCGACACTCCTCAGTGGCAATCTCTCAATTTGTAGATCTCAATGTCCAACAGTAGTTATATACAGCTTTCAGTTGTAAAAATGAATAAATATTATTTTGAAATTTTTGTGAATGAGGCTGTCGTTTCATTCAATGTTATAAAATTTTTGAGCATATTTTTAAGCATATTACGAAGTGATATTTACATACCTACGTCGTAAAGAAGTTATTTCACATTCATTTAATAGATAGCATTGGTGTGTTCTACTTTGAAGGCTTGGGGTAGAAACATTTACATGAAAAATTCCAACATAGTCCTCAAGGATTACAAGACACCTCTGACCGATCTCAGGTTGAACTTAAATCTTATTTCGGATAGATCGCAATTGTCAAAGGACCACTCACCATGCGATAGACTACATGAGCCGCGGTAGCTGACCAATCGTGATCTCATTGACCCAAAAACTTAAAAATACTCAGTAATAATTTCACTCAATAAAAGTCTAACGTAACCTTTCGTCGCAGTTCTGGACGTATAGAATCATCAGATGATTTCAAAACCTACAATATTAACCTATAATATTAAAAAACAAATGTTTTTTCGTTGCTTTTATGAGGTACACCAAAAATGCTGCGCAATAACCTTCGCAATCAATATTCGTAACACTTAGTTATTGACTATAAAAAGATTCTCATGCATATGCTATGTATACAAGTATTTAATCAGACGTTGCATCCATAATGTACTAGCTATTAGATCGATGCAAGAAGCGTGGGTACGCACGTAGGTGCAAAACTCGTTGATCCATTCAATTCTGTACTTAGAAACCGCATTGTGATTGATGATAACGTTATGAGAACGCTAGTACGTGAGTCTGTGTGTATCGATATGAGTCAGACAGACTCAAATGTCAAAGAGAAAATCATTTGACTACAAAATTAACAAGATAAAAAGTTATCTAAAATTGACACAAATAATCAACAAAACTTTAGTCCGTCGCTCCTAGGCTCAGTTCTACCAAGTTTAAAGGTGGGATAACTATAGTGCGACCGGGGAGGTGCCACATTCACCCTCATAATCCACCCTAAAGCATTACTCTGGTTTCGGTAGGAGAGAGGTGCGGTTGCCGGCTACACTTTAACCCTGCAGTGGTCGCATGGAGTACATATGTAGTCCACCCATACAAAATCAGTTTTATCTTGTAAACAGTAATAGTTAGTTTCTTGTGCTTGTGTTAAAAAAAGAGCCTAAATAAAATTCAGTTTTGCTGATTTTATATAGTTAATCATACTGTACTGATTATAATTCCATAAGTAAAATAAAGAAGATTGAAAAAAAAAAACAAAAATTGTTCCAATTTGAAAGTGGACTACGTATGTAGACGACCTGGAGACCATCTTAGTCCTTAGGAGTAGCAACGTATCGACGTTCGAGCTCAGATTTGATTTTAGTCGCATTTGTGGTTTTATTTGGATGTCCAGGGGCTGAGACAACTTAACATATGGTGGTTTACATACTCGTTTCCTTCTCTTCTCACATAAATAACTTGATTATAATCGATTACAAACAGAAGTTGATAAAGTGGATTGAAAAAGATTATAATAGAGATAGTCTAGAGTTTAGGTTATGCTTTCATTATTATTTTAAAGATCATTGTTTATACCGATTTAATGCAAATAATAATTTTGTTTCAGTCTGTATTTCGATTTAATAAAAAACAAAGCTATATGGAATTTGTGAGAATGTCAAATTTATATTCCACTCGATTCACCACCCCATGCATGTGGTTTGTGACAGGTGTGTTCAAGTTCACGCGCCACTGACTCCAACGTTTCAGCTGCAATTCAAGGTGTTGCCATAAAATTTGATACGTTTCAAAGTATCTCATTTAATTTTCTCCCGTTTGCTTTACATATTTCGCGGCAACATTTTGTACATGCTTTAACATTTATTTACGAATATCAGACGAAATATTGGCATGAAGAATAATAAAGGAAAAGAGAAAGAAAGAAAAAGAAAGAGGAAGGAAAGGAAGAAGGTCATGGAATAATAAATAATTAACTAATTGATAGGTCTTAGGTCTAATTCGAATTTCGTGTGACTTAAAATATTCGACAGACAATTTGATTGTTAAACCTTATCAGGCCCAATTCTTTATGGTGCAGCATAGCCGTCATAGTTTAGTGGTTATGTTTTTCACATTGGCTTTCATACGGTCGAGGTGTGAATCTCCGCACGAATGTGTAGGTGCACGAATAAAAGCTCGGAGAACTATAGTTCGACCGGGGAGGTACTACCGCCGCCCTCATAATCCACTGTAGAGCATTACTTGTGTTTCGGTTGGAGAGGTGAGGTTGCCAGCTACACTTTCAAGTGATGCAGTCATCTTTGTCCTAATGAGTAACAACGCTTCCTCAAGAGTAGCATCTACATTCGAGCTCAGATAGGATTTCGGTCGTGTTTGTGGTTATATATGGATGTCTACGGGCTGTGACTACTTAAGATACTTTTGGTTTGCATGCTCGTTTGCTACTCTTGATTGATGATGATAGTAGTATAGTCATAAGAACCGAACCGTGATTTGCTACTGTCACTAGCCAAGTTTACTCGACAGTGTTGATATTGCACTTAGAAACGTTTAGCAATGTTTGGTTTATGTTTATACATACGTACGTCGTCAAAACAGACGAGTAAAGCGAATCGACAACGTTAACACTATATTGTATCAATATGTAAAATCAAGAATTATTTCTTGAAAGGATTTTTTTTATGTTAAACATTTTATTTACATGTTAAATGCAAATATTTCAAACCTTAAAACTAATTATAATAAAGATCTGACATAAATAATCTAAAGGAAGTGCCCATGCGGCATAGAGCCAAGAATAGCGCTGAATAGCAATCGCAATTCTCTACGCGAGATATGAACCATCCAGAGGGATGTGTCACCGCCGGCATCTGTGAAACTTTGTATTAATAAAGTTTTTAGGTAGTATCAAACAAGCGTGCAGTTCACCTGACATTAAGTGGTCACTATGATCTTTGGACGTCAAAACATGACTTCAAACAGACTGTAGTTCAGATGAATACGTTTATTAGCCACTATATAACAAAAACTTCTCAGTTGAGGTCGTACGTAGATGCGTAGGTACTCCAAAAGGCTAAATCAAATCAAAATCAAAATCATTTATTGCAGGCAATATAAACAAACACAAAAAGGTACAATTGAGTATAGAGGCCCATAGTATATACCTTACAGACTAACATACATTCTGAAAATACTTATAACTACGTCACGGTTTCATTACGACGTGAGGTACAGCTAAGATGGCCGCTTTGGCTATAAGAATGCTTGAAATGTTTTACACGTTATTTTCTTTTATAAATTAAATTAATATGTCTTATTATAGACTAAACAATTTTCCTGGCTATCTGTCCTTATAGATATAAGTTTTCTTGATAACGTTTTTTAGAATTATATATCAATATGTGTTTCTATGTTATTTCATCTTTATATTTTATTGCAAACTAGCTTGCATATCAGATTGCTTTCACTTGAAAGATACAATAGAATGGGATTCAAAAGTTCAGCTACTTTCCAGATGTCGGTATGAAACTTTTCACGTTTTCCCACAGCGATTTGGAAATTTCTTGAATTCTATCAGAATACAAAACTTGTGCATCATATGGATGGATTGTTTATTTTATAAGGTAACTAGCATTATTTTTTTTATACACGTATATGTAACGTCTTACTATCTACCGGGTATTCACGATTGATGATTTTTGTTTTGATATTCTCTATCCTTAATCATGAGTACCCGGTACGTAGTCAAATAAATAAATTCCTTGATGATATTAGTTTGAAATCATAAGACCTCTAGAGTTTTCTGGCAGTAACTTTCCTTTTTACTCGAAATGTATCTCTAAACGTTAAAGTCTCTAAACGTAAAGTTACCTGCGTAATGATTGCTAAGAAGTTATTAAAAGGGTAAACGCGAGCAAGGACTCTAACATGTCTACATGTGTAGTATTTACGTGGTATAACCCAACACTTGTGTACCAAACCGTAAAGCAGCAGGTTATACGGGTCGTGTTGGATCATGCTCCAAATCACTTCAATTCAAAGACTAGCCGCAATGGAGGTTTACAAGAAACAAGAGATGCATTGTTTAGTAAGATTCCAGCTATGAGTTACGTAGATGATTACTTGTTACTTTATTTTCCTTTGCAAATAAAAGCAGGAAAAGGTGCACTTATTTCTTTATTGCAAAAAGTTAAGAAGTGTAGTTCGAATGAAAAGTACTACTGCCCTCGTAATGTTCGTAAAACAATTTCTCTGCATCGGTCGGAGAGGTACGGTTTTCTAGTACATTTACAAACAAGGCGCCCATCGTAGAACTCAAGAGTAGTACAGTATGGAATACGACCTGTACTAAGCCCTCCGTCCTGATAGAAGTTGACTCTACAGTACTAAGTACGACTCTACGGGTAGCAACAACAGCTCGCTGTTCTTCTTCTTACATAAAAAATGTGGTAAACTTAATTATATTATGAAACGTTATTTTTCTTCTTACATTCCACCTTTTAAATACCGCATAATTTAAGTAGTATACTGAACATAATATTACATTATTATAATTATAATTATGTTGAAAATCATTGTGCAGATAATTCCTGAGTTAAGCTTATCTATATTGAATGGGGAATGTAGTCGTAACATAACATGGTATTTAATTAGCGCGACAGTACCAGCGGGTACTGGACGGAATAGCTAACGTGCTATATCTTCATACATTAGATGAACCGAAGCTTAGTGAGGAAGAATTCCTTTGTGTCGCAAAACAACAGCAGCGCCCTCGGGCGGCTAAATGAAGAAAAACAAAAGTACCATTAGGGTTGTTGCCGGCCTACGACAAACAACTACGCGCAAACATTGCGAAGAATACTACTTTCCCATAATGAAAAAATAGACTTCCCTCTCCCTCTTGAAGTATTTAATTTCTTTTTTCTTGGATAAATATGATCATTTCAAATTTGTAGCTATAAACTATTTTGATTTTACTTTTATTGTAAAGGAAGTATGAAATGAGTATGCAGTATAGCATCTTAGTGAAAAGATTACCAGACTCACTTACACACTTCATAGTCTCCAAGAATAACGAAGCATTTATAACCACTTAATGGGATTCCTGTTCTCTATGGCGGTGGTCATCCGCATTTTGTCTATGGAATTCGATGGTCTAAATTTATAGTAATAGTAATTTAGAGCGACTCATTAGTTTCGCGATGCGTTATGTAGACAAGTCTTTGGGTAACGAACACATTAATCCAGTCTCGTTACCCGGTGTCCAGCGACAAATCAGTTACACGTGACGCTACCCCGTGGTCATTACGCAGAATGACGGTGTGACGTCATTAATTAAACGTCATAATTCGACGCTCACTTAGTCACAGGTGGAGCGACGAAAACCCAATTTGATTTTCTAGTGACGGTCAGTATTTCTATCACAATTTGTTTAGAGTCCCTAAATCATGTTTTTTTGTAAAAAATATATACAGGTAAAAGGTAATACAACGGGCAAATTTATTTTTATCAACTGAATGGTCACTGCCAGAGATCTAATTATAATCATGATCGTTTATTGCCTTAAAATTGCTAACCAATTTCATATAGAACAAGGATCTAAAGTCGATCAATAATGCATTGCTACTCCTCAAGATCACGTTGGTGGCTTTGTATGTAAATTTCGTACAACAAAATAAGAAAACAGCATCTCTTTACCATACATCTCTATTATACCACCGTATCATAATATGCAATTTAATTGGTTGTTAAACTTCATAAACTTTTTCAACGGACGTTGAGAATGTTATAGGTGTCAAGAAGTGACAATTAATTTCAAATAATAATAATAATAATAATAATGTTTTATTGACCATAATTTTACAATAACATTTCATGCGTAGAGCCCTGGCTCC
>DWON01000698.1:0-30068 GCA_018251015.1 Phocides pigmalion okeechobee
GATTCCCTTTTCGAACAAGATATGTGTAAATGAAAACAGATTGATAGTGCAATTATTTCGCTAAAGGTTTTCCAAGTTTATTTTGTATACCGTCGTTGTGCTTAATCGTCTGTTTAATGGATAGTGGAAAATAATAAGATGGAATGACGTAATGGTGATCCAATTCCATTAATGTAATCAAGTGTTGAGTGAGATATATGTCATTAATATCAGTGCTACTCACAGCGGGTAATGCAAAGAACGAGATGCCCAGTAGCGCACAGAAGGATGCGATGAACTTTCCCTGCCAAGTCTGCGGCACCATGTCCCCGTAGCCCACCGTGCACAGCGTGATCTATATGCGTACAAACTGAATGTTCAGTAATACACAATATAATGTTAGTACTACGCGATACTATTACGTTGTTTTTACTATACTGGTGTTGCGGTCGTCTTCGTTGATTTTTATAGTATCATATGATTACATGGTTGGTAGAGTCAATATTGTACCGACCATAGTTGTTCTTACATGTAGCGATGAACCATAGTTGGTAATAAAGTAAAGCTTTTCATCGATAGAATGTTTTACATCCTGCGCGTTTGTTGTAAAAAAAGTAAAAGTGATATAGTAACGATATCAACACGACAACGACGACAACGGCAAACTTATGAATATTGACTATCATGTAAAGCATTCAATAATTAGTTTTTAACAATAGTGTTGCTTATACTTACTACTCCCCACCATAACGCCTCAGCAAAATTTTTGAATTTCGTGTCGGCCACATCTTTTTCTGCTAAGTAAACTAAAAATGATGCAAATATCAATCCCAGAAAGCCTATATAGAGAGTAGTTATCAATTCCTGAAACAATAATAATTATATTAGTATTATTTTTCTTATTTAGATGAATATAACGATAACAACAATGTAAAAGTAACATTAAAAGATCGATATCAGTTTCTGGGTAAACTGAAGCTCCGGAATGTTTTGACCCAATTTTCCAGTTCAGATCATCGTTTCCTTTTACCTGACTACGACGAAGCGAAAAACAAGGGTAATGTATTCAACGCGATGTATCCAAATAAGGCGCTGTTTCTAAAATAATTCGGTTATCATGCCATAACTGAAGAATTAATGGAATGATTTTCATACATAACGGATCATATTGTTTATAATCTAGATATCAATTTTTACTCTTAACAGAAGGAAGGATGTGGTGAAGAGACTTTTAACATTTAAATATTTTATTAAATTTTAGTTGGGTAAAGACTTTTGTTATTGCTATTCTATTGTTTAATAACATGAAATATTTTTAGCCATTAATAATATTTCTATAATAACATTTTTATATGTCAATTAGTTGCTGCAGTCCATGGACATTCAACCTTAAAGAGTACTGAATTATCTTAGGTTATATATTTATGCGTTGCTACTTTAGATGACTAAGATGGTCGCCTCGCTTTTTTTTGTATCCGAAGAGCTTTTTTTGTATCCCAAGAGTTTGCTTCATGGCGTATTATCAGAGCGGTGATGTTGACCTTATTGGTTGATCTATACTTCCACCACATAAAACGTATTTATTTAATAGAGTTTTAACGTATTTTTTGTAATTGCTAACTATATTTTAGACTCCACCGATTAAACAAATTGACATTTGAAAGATTTAATTAATATAATGAAAAGTTGTGTAATAAATCATGACTACAAAATGGTGAGGTATATTTCCATCACATTTCACAAATTGAATGCAATAAAAGCAGTGATTTATAAAAATGAGTCGTCTCGACAGATCTGCGGAGAGCTACCGAGCAACAATGGTCTGCTGATATAAGATAATATTTCGTTTTACGGGACGTTGTAAAAGACATAATAAAAAGAGCCAAATGCTTAATAAAGAAACATTTCGAGGTACGTACATTAAATTACTAACTCAAACAATACAACACACATAATAACAACGCGAGCTTCTAATTTAATAATTGCATTTGCGTATAAGTTTGTTTTGCAACAGGATTGTTTAGAAGTTCATTGTTTGGGAACGATATAGGTACGTATTTTCTAAGCCAATATTCCAGAAGGAGCGGGAAATGCGACTGGGGGGTTGGTTTTATTTGCTCTGCATTGTGATCATGCAACTTTAACCTGATCCAATTGTGAGTAGATATTGAGTCTCGCCTTGTTTTGTATTTATATCTACTCGGCCGGCGGACGAAATTGCTTTGTCTACTCATCGTGCCTACGCAAGGAATACTCTGACTTAAGTGATATCCTCGCAATTCTTCCCGTCATTATCATTTAAACCAGCAAACATAGGGAAATATCAATACCAGTTGTTCAGAAAGCTGGTTCAAATACTGTGTAAGGTATAATTTAATCTGTTAATGATATTGTGTTTTTATAATAAACGAGGCATGCTCTTCAGGTAAATTGGGAATAGGAGGTAAACACTCTCCGCATCTGGTTTAAATAACTGACGGTAATTAGGTTGTGTAGGCTGCATAGTATTTACGAATATTTTTTGTTGATCGAACTGCTTGTTGAAAAATTTATTTGCGGCAAATTTATGATAACATATCGTCTGAAAAAATATTATATGAAAAACTACTTTACATTGTAGGTTTATTGCTTCTTCGAACAATGTGTTCCATACGTACTCGTAGGTCAATTACTTTGACGAGAAAAGGTATAATATACACCAACATAACACCTACTTTTTTAAATTAAAGTTAATACATATTTTATTTTGTAATTATTGTAGTACATCAAGAATTAAGTGAAAATTTGTTTTTGCAGAACTATATTTCGACCCCGAAAGGCTCCACCACCGTCCTTATAATCCGCTGTGAAGCTACTTTCGTTTTTTGGTTTTGGTTGCTTAAAGTGAGACGATCATCTCAGTTCTGAGGAGAAGCAACACATCTACTTACAAGCTCAGATAGGACTTCCGTTCGCTTTGAGGTAGTTTGTGATGTGATGGCATAATTTACTTAAGGTGACCGTTCGTTACTCTTCGCTCAAAGAACAATATTGCTTGTTGATAAATTAATTAGCATTTTTTTGTATTTAAGTTCCAGGATTGTAACTATCGGCGAAATCAAGCGTACTGAAATTCACATGAATGTTATGTTATGTGCACGAAAATGCTTTGTGTTTATACATTAAAAAATAATAATTATTTTATGCTAGCTATTACACACTTTGTCTAAACTTCACCTATCTGTTTATCTCTTTGTTAGAAAACGTATTATGTTGTAACTATTAGCCCTCTACGTGTATGTTTGAAAAACAGAGTCTATACCTGTCGATGTGCGTATACTACGGAGCCAAGCAGTTTCCAAGTACCGCCGCGCCTGTCCATGCGAACCATCCGCAGAATTTGGAAGAAGCGGAGTCCTCGCAACGCAGACGCTGCGAACACCTGACCAGAGGACCCCATCCCCAGCACCACCAGTGACGCCAGTATTGTTGTAACATCTGATAATTTTTATTAGTTTTTAAGATTCAGTAAAGAAAATTACGTTAGCGCGTGCATTAAAGAACCTATGCATAATGTTTTTACCATAACTCGGTTATCATAACAAGACATCTGACTTGAATGTAGTTACATTGAAGCTAGATGTCTAGTTAACTCCATGTGTCCTCTATAACCTCTACATGTGTGAAATTTTGTTGCCTTCCCGAAGTACTGATTAACTTCTTAAATATATTTTTATGACAAAATATGCGTCAAATACATATAAAGTGTTAAATAAATATCAGAAATTTGCAGAGTGAACGAGCAGGTCGAATATTAAGTAGGTAAGTTTGTATTACTTACTTATTTTCAGTATCATCGTTGGAATTATTATTTTTATTTCATGAGTTCTTCCATATTTTTGCAGATACTATGCAAAGTGATGAAAATATATTTTGGTTAAGACCTTCCTAATTATACTATTAGACCCTTTTATGTAATGGGTTCTAGTGCATGAGCATGACATCATCAGACCATGTGTCCAGTTAAGTTGCCGGTGTACGTACGTGATTATATGTACATATATCGTACGTGATTATATGTAAAATATTACAGTGTTCGTTGCACTTATAATATTTGTATCTACGAATTGCGAAATCCGTTTATGAAGTAACAGCGATGAGCTAATGGTAATTTTCTATTCATAGGGATATTTGAAACACGAATCTCTTCCAAGTACTTATGATTTTCGATGTTATAATATACATATGCGTTAGGCATTGAATATCATTTTTATTAACGGTAAAAGAGTAAGGAAACCTGCATGCCTGAGAGGTATTATACTAAATTTAAAATAACATTTAGTATTAATAGATAAATTTATTAATGTAGTGTGTTTAAAATATACCACTGACAAATAAAAGTATGTCATGTTATGAACAACAATGTATTTTTTTAAACGTCGTGCTTAGAGACTAACCTTGTGACGAAAAAAATACAGAGGCAGGCATAATATGTGGCGTATTTTTTGTTGAAACTTTTCCCCGGGGTAATTATATGCCTAGTTATGATACAACATGCATATGAATTATCTAAATAGACCCTCCTATCGGGTTTAAACGTGACTAGTTGTGTAAAGGCAGTGTGGTCATCACGACAATATTTAGCGTACTATTTTGGTACTTAATTCTACAGCGGCGCTGTTACATTCACATACGTAGTATGTGTACAATTAAATGGTTATGTTCACACTAGTACAGTTACTAATTTATTAATCTAACAATAACTAAACCTCATCTGTTTACGCTCAGACTCAGAGTAGTTAATGTATAAGCTGACATTTATTCTTCTGTTGAAGACAGTTATTGTTATTTCTAATGATTGTGAACCAAGTATTCGAATGTTCAAGCCACGCTTTTTCGCATGAATAATATCCAATTATCTATATTGATTTTTACTTACTACTTTATTAGTACTTTCTTGGAGTTTACATAGTTTATTATACATATGACTTTTAAATAAAGAAAAAAGTTACCATTTATATATAATATAATATCTATTTATTTAAACGAAATCGTTAGGGCACATAAATTAGGCTACCAAGTGTCCCGCTCAGTAGAATATTCCTTAAAATGCATCAATATTTTTTACAATATTTATACTCTGGCACTGAATTAACCACAACATTGAGAGAGTCACGACACAGACGGAGACGCGATATTTTCAGGTTGCTTTATAAGCTCAAGTGGGTAAATCGTGCGGCAATGTTTGTCGGGCACAGTACAGGACGGGCCGGCTCTCTAGAGGGTAGCGTAACGGCCGTTCGGAACTGGTGCTCGGGGGAAGGACGTCGAAAATGTGAAGGTCAAAGAAGATTGGTCCCACCTGAAATAGGGTCACTACATCACCGTTTATGGTCTAAACGTGACTTTTACTTGGAAATGTTGGAACGGAAGTAGATTGAGTTCGCAATATTTTTTGTTACAAGTTACATCGCCACGCGATCTTTTTACATACCATTTTAAGGGGGCTATTAAAAAGATCGTACTTTATATTAGATAACTCGTGATTAATAGTACCGATCATCAAAATGGTTAAGTGATTGATGCAACATTATTAAATTTAACGCTTTAGCAGTAAAAACGAAAGGAAAAATCACGCCAAATAGCTTTTAGAGGGCATAGATAGAGCTTTTGAAGAAACAAAGAAATACCTGGTATTCATGCTACTACATTCTAACAATGGTTTGTGTATCAAAAACTTAGGGCTGATCAAATTAGATTGTTGATTCATTAAACATATTATAAAGCTTAGTAATAAAATAAAGTGATATGAACAAAGCTATGTATGTCGTACAAATTGTAAGCTACTTATAAAATTGAGCTTGGTCAATCTTCCATAGGTGACCATAGCAGCAATTTTTTCTAATCATTACTGTACTTCGAAACATACAATAAGCAGATATTCCATACTGTTGTAACGCGTCATAGTAATCGATAAATATGTACAGACACGGATCGGTTTATAATCAATGGACAGGTTTCTGGTTTGACCCCTTAGCCAAAAAGCTGCAGCGTGGCGAAGTATGTTTCTGGCTTTTATTCAGCTGGTAGAGAGATAAAAGATTTTGAATTTTAATTTGAATACATTAAATTAGCGGAAACAACGCATATGTCACCAAACTAGTATTGAAATAATACAGAAGTCTTAACAACGGTGTTTATTCCATAACATAAAAAATAAATAAAACTTACCTATAATACAAAAAGGTCGCCTCAAAAATTTGAGGCGACCCATTGATCCTTGATATCTCGATCTGCATCCTGATGACCATAACCTGCATGAAAAAGTATATCATTTAACTTAATTGGGTACTTCAAATCAATAAAGAATATGGAAAGCTATAAATCATAGTTAATGTCACGATTTTAATTAGCAATTTCCTTAACGATTTTATGTTAATTAGTCGAGGTTACACCGCGCTAGTGACCATTAGTTAAACGATCCACTTTGCGTCGTGTCGATACAAACACAACTGTGCCAGATCGTGCACTTGTAAATAAAACGGTTGGATTTATGTTCCGAACTGCAGTGTTATTCACATAGAGTTATTTCCATTATCAATGATTAGGATTTAAATCTTAAATCAAATTTGTTTTGTTAGAAAATAAATAACAAAAATTAAAATAGTAAGTGTTTTAATTACATGACATATAAATTTATATACATTCTTCAACATATCTAAAATTATTATTCGGATGTCTGTCTGGCCGGAGATCAAACCCGGATCCCTTTGCGTGTTGTACTGGTATGGCTATTGCTGTGCGGGTCGCCCACTGCTGGGCATCGATGTTTTTCTACGCTTCACTATGCTGTTCTAAATAGTGAAGAGATATGTATTTCAAATAAGCCTTTTCCGAATATCACAACTACGCAACTGAATCTGATCCTGAATATCGTAACTATTGTTAGTGTCAACATATATAGATGTATATCTGTATGTATCTATTGTAGATTTCAGTAGACGTATAGTTATTTCGGTACAGTGCCTTAGGTATATTCTAAGCCGTGAACATATTAATGAATGCACGGCTGCTTTGCGGTGTAGATAGATTGCAATGTGATCGGAGTTCCACCTTAAACAATTTATCTGTATGATTTGTTAAGCTTGTGGTTTTTGTGTGGTACATAAATAAGACATCGACCTAAGAACAAGTGTTTACTATAACACCGGGAGGTGGTAAAGATTATTGTTTTTTATACAGAAACAACGTTGTACACTGTTTTTGTTTAACGTGTCTTCGGAATTATCTACTATCCCAAAATGTAGTACTGTATTCCCAACAATAAATAAGATCTTTTATAACCTTTCCACCCCATCACAGATTCTGATCAAATGTAAGCTTATATACTTATCGAGACTAGTTTAATGAGTGATGATACGTCTGCTTTAATTTATTGAGAGGTTAGGAACCGTGCAGACTATTACGCTTGCAGCAAACGGTCAAGGCTATCATATCTTTGCAGTGTCGTCGCTTTTGCATAGTGAATCTAATTTAAGTTCGATCAGTCAGCCTAGTGGAAGTATAATAAATGCCAATATAATTGTATAAATGAAATCCCTGCATTTCTTTGAACATATACTTTTCATCTGGCTGAACAGGTATTCGTCAAACAAAGCTAGCTATAAGCCACAGAAAAATCGTTTTCTAATAGAGAGTTTCAAAGTTTCAAATGACACAAATAGACATAGTTATACTAACAAACCGGCATATACTTAGAACATTGCTGTTCCTTTTTAAAAATAACTAAATTAAGTACGTCTACTTTGAATAACAGATATTTAATTATTTTATATTTACGCAATATTTGTCTGTTGGTTGTGACCAATTTGTAATCATTATAGTATACAATTACTCAAATATACTGATCGCTTTGTAGAACTAAACAATAGTTACAACTTAAAAATGATTTATCTGACTGTTAGGATTTTAAAGAGTCTAAATGTAAGAGTCATTAAGGAAACAGCGTGGGCATAATTTATACAGTACGTTGTACGTTTTTATGTGTTAATAAACTTTTATACGCACGTGTTTTTAAGTAACTGACTACCGTTTAAATGTTTAATTTTCGGCTATGGTTAATTTGTAAACTTGGAATTAAAATATTTAGAAATGTGTTAATGACTTATGCGGTGAAAAATTGTTTTAATATTGCTGTATTTCACATGAAGAATTTACTTATTACTATTTTTCGGAATACAATACATTAATGTATTATTTATCGGATAGAGTGAAAATAAACCCATATTCTGTATTTCAGTTTATTTTACAACGCGCTACCGCATTTACATACGGCATGTTTATATGTATATTTAGATTTAGATTATGAAGCACATGTGCATAGAATATAAAATAAAAGAGGATTTAATTTACTTGTAGTAAATAGTACCTATTCTCTTTCAACGAACGTTAGGAAAGAAGAGAGAAGAACGAGTGAGCTAGGTGGTATGGAACAGTACAATTTACATAATTACAAGATGTACATACAACCGTATTCACAGTATAAAAAACTGCATTGTTAAGGATATTCAAAGAAGCTAGAATTATGTAATAAATTGTGTATATTATCTTTATTGGACTATAAGTAGTCGTATATAAATAAAAATGAATAATTTGTTAATTCGTAACGATTACCGTTTTCAAATCTCATTGATTAAAATTGTTGATGACATTTAGTACTAGAAGGTTTCTGTAGAATCTCTTTGTTTAAATTTCTTCATTGAAACAGCAGAACCGATTTCTATAATATCAACGCAAGGGTAGAACTTACAAGGAGAATTGTACAGGAAATAATAAAGGATTACTTTATCTCGCCATATTAGACTTTCTGTAAAGAGTACAATAACGGGTGTGCATCAAAGTTTGCACGAGGAATTTTGATGGATGGGTGTAAATACAAAAAAATGTGAATCTGCTGTTAAGAGACACGTGAGTCCGTTATATGTAATATGTACTACAACATACCTTGCAATGATATGATTATCTACTGTTTATTTTGTTAACGATTGAAAAAATATATTTCTTTACTAATGTTTATCGTATCATCAAGATAGCCTTAACTAAGTATATTATCTCTTTACTTCATTATCTGCCAATCCAATCAATAAATACTTTATCTACATTCTGACAGCTTCCGACCCAGTAACGACTCGGCGAAGTAAACAACTGAAGTAAATACACTGTAGGGATTATCCTGATCCCTCATTTGTGGTTGAGACAGGGCTGGCCCAGGACTTCTTCGATTGAGTTTTATCAACATGTGTTTTTGTCATTCCATACTAAATTGTACTACGTACTTTAAAACTTTTCATAAATATAAAAGCAAAAACAATAGCACTTGTACATATATAGATATTATTAAAATATGTTTCTACCCTTGCTAACTTGGCCTTGAAATGCACGAAAATTAACACGAAACTAATCCGTTCATTTTAATCAGTAATTTATTATAGCCTTAAGGAAATATGAATTTAAAAAATATAATATACCTAGGCTAGCCCGCGAAATAGTTTCTCCGCCTCTTATAAATTGTATTTAAATAATACATAATTTAAAAATATTGGCCATTGGTCAATTGCAAGATGTAAGTACGATTATTTAATAGCCTAGATAAAGGAAGTAAACTCACAAACTTTGAGGTATATTAAATAGGTCTTTTGTCCTTTGTTGAAAAAAAAAACAAATAGGTAATGGATAAGAATAAGGATTTCCACTTGGAATCACGTAGCAACCCTCTTTGTTTTAGCGTGGAGTGGCCAACCGTTTGCAATAATGTGGTAGGATCGACTTTAGTTGAATGTGTTGACTTTTAACACATAAAAGTGAAAGGATATTTTTGCTCTCTGCATTTCCTAAGTAAAAGTAGAAATGAAACATTTTCTATCAATATCTAAAGTAAGTATTTGTCTAAAATTGAATTTCTCATTCTGCATTTATGTCAACACAACACTTAGGTGATCATATATAAAGAATAATAAAAAGTATAGTTATGAAAGGCGACAATACATTTTAGGAATTAAATTTTGGAAAAAAAATCATTGTTTCAATGGTAATCATTATGTGATACACTACTATATAGTATTGTTGTGTTTCATCTTTATCGAACGGATAACTCCTGTTTGTTTTGTAGCCTTTATAGGTTGAGAGACGATTTCTTTTTGTGCGAAATCATAATTCACCGTGAATATTATACTGAAATTAACATTTTCATATAATGTTATAAGTATCTGAAAGGCTTTTGTCGACAGTGTTTGAAGGATCCTTAGGAAGTTTAAGAAAAAAATAGGTGGTAATATAGTCTATCAGGTATCAAGTGCTTATTGCAGACTATAAATAGCGTAACCAATCCCAAATATTATAGAAGGTGGTAGACTAAGTTGGTCAGTCTCGTTTGTGTGCATGACTACCACACGTTATAAAACGAGCACAACAGTGTGATATTGCTGTTATGAGTTGGTAATAGAGGTATTTAAATATAATAGGAGAGTCAAACGAAATTGCACTTATCGCTGGTCGAAGTAACATAAATAACATAACCATATATATGCTCTCAGATAAAAATTGTTTGTACTATTAAATAATTTATTAGTGACACAAGCAATGTCAAAAGAATGTCGAACCTACAGACTTTTGTTGCATTTCGTCAAAATTGTGCTGGATGATTTTCGTAAATACTTTATAGTATCGATAATTCCGATTTAGTGTCGGAGCTAACACACAGTTTTAAATAATTTACTATTTGCTATTTTAAGCGACTTTTAAATAGAAGAAAGGTTTTTAATTCGTCGAAATGTTAAAATATTATTCTTGGTGTTTGTTGAAAAATGTTTTATGTATATTAAAAGATTATTCTTTACTCCGTGAACCTATTTTCATGATTCTGTGTTATTCAAAAGGCGGTGTTTCTAGTGTAGGGTCATTTAATTTTGTGAAAGTTCTAATGGGATCCATAAGAAAATCATCTGCGAACGTATTTGACCCACGCTCAGTAGTAAGATATGAATAGGTTATGTTTATTACAATATACGCAAATACCGTTACGGCTTGTATATATTTTAATCGATCGATGGAGTTCAAGTAATAAATAATGAATGTGGTCGGGGAATGGATGAGTGACCGCCAGTGACCAAGGGACACAGGATTATTTAGCGAAGTTGTATTATAAACGTCAGCGCTGACCTTAAACCAATATATTTAATCAACATTTCAATAAAATTATTTCTCACTTTGCAGCGCTTATGAAGTCGTTTATATCTATTGCAAAAAATAAAATGTATATTTTTTATAAAGAAATATTTTTCCTAAAACGTTTATGTTTTGATTCATTACTTCACATTATTTGCCTCGATATAATATAAAAATAAAATGTACAGATTTTATTTCGAATTACATTCAGAGTGCAGGAAAGGCGTCAGGCACAGAACTTCGTTTCTGACCGGGGACCGATGACCGTACTCATTTTGCTTTCTTTCTTGCGTGTTAGCAACCCTTATGGATGGAATGGATTAATTATCCATTTTCCGGTATCTCTAAGATGGACTAGGGAAGAGAGAGAGAAACTCGCACGGGACCGCTAGAATGGTAGCGTCACAAGCATTGTTATTAGAATCGTTTCCTAAGTCTTTGCTGGCTACACTTACAATCGAGGCGACCATCTTAATCCTCAGGAGTAGCCCGTGTATGCGCCACATCAGGAAAATTTTAGTCTTTTGGTTCAGATGGCCTGCATGCTTGTTATGTACTATATCAATATAGAAAACAAAAGTAGTTTAAGATGATTAAGTAATGGTATCTAATTCTCTTTTCCGATGACATTAGATTAGTAGTAGAATTTAATAGATTAGTTACATAGATTGTTTAAACGTAAAGAGTTTTGGCCGGTAAGCAATTGATACACTCTTGTATAGCTTACTGCAAAATAAATAATTTTGTTTTGCAAAAGATTGTTTTATGGTCGATGCTGAAGTTATGACGTACGTCATTTTGAGTAATTTTTTTAAGTCTATATTAATAACGTACCGTATGCAATAAAATATTCGTCTAATGTTGTTTATTTTACTATGTAAAGGGCACTCAAGATTAACAATTTTAATTGCCGGTATCTAACTAGTTCCAAGTTCGTCGTCATGGCTAGATTGCGGTGGCGGAGGGAAACTAGTGACAGGTGTTAGTAGTAAATTAATTTATCTACAGTACGTCTAGTTCCTTTTTTTGGCACCTTATCACATACCATAAAAAAGGGTTCTATAAAAGTCTGTATGAATCAATGTTGTTTGATTTAAATGAATTAGTCGGTAGCAATTTTTTTAAATTCTATTACCATTTTGTGACAGTTTAGTTCGTCTCTACATATTCAAATGTTATATGTTTAATAACATCTGGAGTTCCTCACGAAAAGCTGAGGTCGATTTCTCCGCTCGCTAGAACTAATTCTCGAAACGTTGAATAATGTATGTTCACTGAATAATAAATTAGAAATGTACTGATTAACGTATTCTAGATATTGAGTTGTGGCAGCACCTTAGTACATGTAAAGCAGTTGAACAGATGCCGTACCAGTAACAGAAATCTCAGCTAAAATAAATTACATACTCCACTTGGCTTATGAGATTTCATGACCATACGCTAGGGATTCGGGGTTCGCAGTTCAGGCTGAATCATGATTTTTCGAGGTCATGTGCACGTAATACAAATACAATAGCTTAAAAGTTGAAGTAAATCATCTTGAGAAAACGTCCATGTAAGAGAATTGAATCTTAAAATGTTTGAAATCAAACCAAATAGGACTTGATCAGCATGCTGAAAATGTAACGGGTATGTAATGATAATAAGGTACGCATATATAAAGACTTGATTATCCATAGAAGGATATATATATATGTCTATATAGGTATAATACAAAAAGTAGTACATTGAATACCAAAACTATTTATGACAATCGCGTGCTGCTTTACAATTTTGAATATTCCGTCCACTTAAGCGGCGTGTCGACGGAGGTTACCTACTTGACATTATTTTAAAAACTCTATCACAGACAGACGTTCCTTCGTCAGAACTACTGAAGTAAATGTTTATGTATTTTTCTTTACTTGTTTGCCATGAATAATAAACGCGATTAAAACATATTTACTGTGATGTTTAAAACGTTATTTAAACTCAACATTTTGATGAACAGCTTGCAAAATAATTTATGATCTTAAATACATTCTAATTTTGAATACAAAAGTCACTTTTACCACAAGGGCCACATCCAGTGCTGGAGTACTTTCGATCCTTGTACTATTTCACAGTTCTCGAAATCTATCCACCTATAGTAAATTATCATTGTAACGCATTTATTTAAGCAATTTGAGTGTTGACTAAAATTAAGACTATTTGTTTTCTGTGCGCCTTATATTATTATTATTTAAAAGTTTTTTTTTCTCTGTAAGTGAATTTTTGTAATTCTTGAAGCGAAATAATAAAGGTCTGTAAACCTAAACCTAAAATGTTTGAAATAAGAAGTTAAGTGTGGTGTCAAACATAGTAATAATGATCAAATTACCTTAGAAAAAATTCAATAGCGAACCACACGACGACCACAGTCTCCATATAGAAAAGTACGATACCAGCTTTCGCTTCGTACTCTTCAATTGTAGAGAACACGGAGAGCGACAAACACATGAACACCATCAGGAACCTGTATTTATGGAGAATACGACGTATTAAAGTGCAAAATTCTTAAATGAAGTATCATACATATCTTAATAACACATTGTTTAATATTTTTGTATGTATACACAGAGAAACAGATATTTAATTCTGCTAAAAATCTACGAAAAATTGACCGATTAATAGATCTTTCAAGGATAATTAGAAATAATCAAACAAAATAGTATTAGAACTATATATTCAAACTGGTAGGTACCACCATGGCATCATAATCCACCGTCAAACAACGTTAGTTTCGGTTTGAGAGTTGCCGTAGTGGGTTATAATTATAAGTGAGGTGACCATTTCAGTACTCAGGAGTAGAAAAGTACGTTCCTAGGTAGGACTTTAGTCCTGGTTGGGGCCCTTCAGTAATTACTTAACATAAGGTGATTTGCTAGCTCGTTTAGTCGTTTGTTACTCTTCTAAAATAAAAAAGATAATTTCAAATATGTGCATGTAATACATATTTATGCAATTTGTGCTAATTATAACAGTACAAAGAGATGGTAAAATCTGAAAATAGTCTGATGCAATGTGGGTTGTGCGTGCGATAAACCAACGAGCTTTGATAGATAGAAGAGAATGAAAGATGATGGATGGCGGCGCGGGACCGTAATCAATGGAGCAGCCATCAAAATGTAGGCCAGGCACGGTATGAATGGAGATAGAAAATTATTTATATTAGGGGCAATACAATGGCAATCCTGCCATATCTTATTATTTATTTATATCATTGTAATATTTCCAAAAACATATACATTTTTTACACTCATAGTTCCATACTGAGATTACTTGTGTCGTGGGTGCCATAGACACATAAGACTAGTAAACAATACCTACACCAAACCAAAACAGAACAGAATTTGCCGGGACAAGAATCAGACCCATAATTAGTAGTGGCTTTATTTGCCTCAATATGCCTCGTTTGCGTAGATTTGCATAAACATTACGGTAAAAGCGTAAAAAATTCTTGGTAAATACAGTCAAATAATGTACTCGTAAGTTAACAAATATTATTACTTATCTATGATTTTGAGACTCTTATTAAACGAGAGTTATTTATTTGTGTAATTTCTATTTGACTTAGATAGGGGTTCAGAATTGTGCCGTTTTCTGCGTGATGTTCGGTGAAAAACTAGATAATCTTTATATATTTTTCTACTTTGGATTACTCCCACCTTTAAAAAAGCTATAGCTACGCTCATATAGGTATATATAAATATGTGTTTGTATAAAGTAACGTATCGTTCGTGTCCTTAATGTATAACGTCGTGACGTACGTTCACAATGAGCGTGCAGCAACGCATTAACGCAGTAATGACTTAAAGAAAACATTTTCATTGTATTGTCACTGTATAACCTTGTAGCTTTTTTGACAATGATTTATGTACCATTGAACATATTTCCTTATTAAATATTCATGTAGTGGCTGTGAATAGCTGAAGATGATGGCTGTTTATGCTTAAATAAATAATATTCATATAGACAACCTTGATAATAACACTACCTTACATCCATTTTAAATTATTTCAATTGTATTCATAATGTTTTAAGATACAGTAAGTATACACAATAAGTTTCTAATTCATTTTACTAAGAAGGATGCACTGTAGTTTAATACGCAATAATTGAGTAACCTACACTGATCTTATGTGTTGTATTAAAGCCTATATATATATCTTTTAACCTATCCTTTACAAATTTTAATTATCTTGCAAGTACTTATTTCTTTAGTTTTTATTTAGCGGATAGGGTCACAGGTGCATGTGTCGAAAAATTTAATGGTCTATTATATATATGCTAATTATAGAGATAAAAGCAGCGTTATTCTTTTACGTTATTAAAGTAAGGAAAGAGGACGAAATCCACTTGATAAGAAAACCCCATATTAGGAGGTTGCCCATTAATATTTGTAACTAAAGAATATTTATTCTTCTCGGAAGTAACGCCGCCACCCTCAAAATCTTTCGATGGCACCCCTGAGAACGGAGCGCCTTGAAATAGTGAGTGATAAAAACACGTGTGGCGTTGATGCAAGCGTATTGTAGGCGAGCGTCAATAACTTCTAATATCTTCATTACGGCAGCTATGTGGGCAGATTTGTGGATGAGCGAATCTACTAATTAATAAGTGGCCATGAAACAACTTACACAATCATATGATACAGGACGGCCTTTACTCCCCGCGGCCGCTCAAGGAAGTTGTAGAACTTGGACTGCAGACGTCTGTATCGCGCGTCGCGTCGCGTGGCGCGGTAGCTAAGTGGCTTGCCCAGAAGCGACATCCGCGGCGTCGCCAGCCGGTCGCCGCCACGCTTACTTTCACTGCAACCAACGAACGCTTTTCGTGAAGCTTATCTAAACACTATTATGACTTCTATCGGATAAACAGTTCTGGTGGAAGGTTTGTACAGAGATGAAGTGGAAAGGTCTCTTTCAAGTTTAGAATTTAATGCTTCACCGTGCCGGTCCTATACCTAGGCGGTGATTATTTTGTCAGGAAATCGTAATAATAATTGAAACCACTACATTTATTATTTATTTACATAATTAATTAACCTTAACATAAAAGCAATTACCTTAATTCTATATAATATATCTTAATAGTATAATACTATTTGAGTTAAGTACTAGAATAAGTTTATTTTTACAAGCATAACCGAATTGCAATTGAGCAGTGAGGTATAAAATATCCTAATTTATGAATCATTTTTTGAAATAACAATAAGTAAAATTGCAATAATTGTGGTGGAGATATGTGCATTTTTATTGATTGATTTAAAAATTAATGTGCTTTGTCTGTATCGAATCGGCGGCGTTCGCCGTCATGACGTCAAAGCATACAACTAGCTACTACCGTGTAGTTATTTTAACTCATAATTTTCTACACTTTCATTATCGGCATAATGTCTTTCTACTAATATTATAATAAGGACAAAAAACTTTACAGCTTTTTATTTAAGCCTTTGTGTATAACATATATAAAATATATATATGCACTATTTTTATACTGCGAACGTCGTGCTCAATTAACTATATACTTATCATTATATCATATATCATACAGGTTTTTATGGTACTGCTGTCTTATGGTATCAAGTATCAAATTTTTTAATATTACTTATAGCAAAAGCAAATACGAGTAGCATAAATATAGCTCAATCAACGTCAGCGGTTAGCGCCCAAGCGACATAACATGTCAAAGCATCATCCGGTACCGGTTTTAAGCATTAAATCATTTCAAATATCTATTGAATTCCTTCGCGTGATCATTATTTGCACATTTTTTGTGAAAATATAAACTGTCGAAGACAGCATGATGCAAGAATTCGTCTCTTCTCTCTTCTGACAACATTCTATTAAAATGCTAAATTTCACGTGAAACGATTTATGAATATCAATTAATTAGAGAATCGGATACCTAGTTTTTAATTATTTTATCAGTTAAAATTATTACTTTATGAAGGCATGTATTTAACAAAGAAATGAATCTTTATATTAATTGCTTGTTACATAATAAAGGTTATTTACATTTTCTTTTAAATAATATTAGAAAAATAAATAAGATATATCTATCACTTCAAATTTCTGAGTTAAATTCGAAAGTTAGCAGAGACTTTGTCGGCTTGTTCCGTCGTAATGTAAAAGCCAGATTGAATAAAACTTATCCTTGTGCACCTGTGCTTGGAATATAAGCTATAAAACTTGCTGAAATTCAGCCAGGTGTTACAATGATATTGAAAGCAGTGGCCGGGAGCATATTGTTTCTAATTAAAAACAATAAAATAATAGCGGTAAGCGGTTATCATTAGATCATAATAGTTTATTATAAATAACGTTAACTACAGCACTAAAGCAAATTTAAATAAGCATATAGGTACAGTAATTAAAGCATAAGAGACTCAAAAATTATTATTTCTCGATCCTTGTATTATATTATACTTGTTACGTTGATATTAATTATTACGACGTGGATAAATATGTAGCATTAACTAACGTCACATTTCAAGGGATTTGTTAATCTGTGGATTAATTGGATACTAGATAATTCGACACTTCAATTTGTATGTATACTCTGCATGGTAGGACATTTACTAGGTATTTTTATTCGAAACGTAGTGTACCTAATTAGGTTAGGTATGAAAAACCTAAAATACCATATGTCGTTGCTGGAGATATTGACATATATACACAACAATATAGAACGACGACTTAATTACATTCCTATTTGCTTTCACTGCACATTTTATTTATATGAGCTGCTAAGAGTTAGTAGTGCTAATTATACCAGTTAGACTTGCAAAACGGTCAAGGAGGCATCTATAATACGTTGAACTTATAATTTTGAATATAGTTTCAGTTATAAATTATATATTACAGTAAATATAAATTTTAAATTGATTAAGATTAATATTAATATTAATCGGGATCTAGGCTAGGTTCCTTGTCAGTCGCATTTCCGCGTTATGATAGCTTATATTGCTTTGTCGTCTTTTAGCATCTTTATTCCTAACGGTTATACGTCGAATATCGTATACGGCAATGCTTCTGTTTTTTTTTAATGTTGGAAAAGTAGAGACGTTAACTGGTTACTGCAGTTGACATCCACGTCCAACTTCAAACAAGACTCAAGTCCTGCTTGACGTCGTCCATAGATGCGTTGCTACACCTGAAGACGGAAATTATAGCTTCGCCTGTAAGTGTGTGCGGTAACTATACCGGTGCTCTCCGGTGGAACTGTTCTCCTACCACGTGTCCAAAATTGTACGGGCAAATTGAATCTATTCCCTGTCTTTTTCATTTAATGTTAATATCATGATCCTATGTAATAAATCGTAAAATGTATAATAAATATTAACACTTTTAGATTTACTTACTCTAAAACATTAAAAACTTGGAGAGTAGCCATTTAATGCTGCACAATAATGAAATTTATTTCAAGCCATATAGATGCTTGATGGATGACTTTATCACATTGGGATGACTTCTTTACCTGTATCCCAAAAATGTAGGCCAAGATTTAACGTCTCAATATTCTAGGTGTAGTAAAATTCATGGAGATTACTTTTCATGGACATTTTTATGTTGGCGAAAAAGGAGCAATTGTATTTTATGTGACATAATATTTAGATGCTAACACTTCATCACAGTGAAGGTAGATTATTTGTGCTTTGCACGTACTTGTATTGGTTATAATGAAACTAATTCTTAAAAGTTAAGAAGGATAAAGCTTTGTGTATGTTATACTAACGAAATATAATAAAGAACACATCATGTTTAAGTATTAGACCCTATTTATTCTCATAAATATAGTAAGTCACGTCTATTTATGTTAAGTTATAAACATAAAAGTTCAATTATTCACCACATTGCAATATTTTATAGTACAATACTATCAAGCATATAAAAATGTACTAACCTCTAATATAGCTAATATGTACCCATTTTGTTCAATACTTTTATTTGTTGTACACTGCAATATTGTTATCATTTTAATGGTGATTCACGATATAGTGTCACGTAGTTATTTGTGTGTAGCCAAAAACATTATCAACAAGTCACAAAATTAGCCGAGAATGTAGTTTGGCCTGGTGTCATCCTAAATTATTCTGCTACGTATGAATATACGAACAGGCTTGTGAAGTACCTAACTTAATCTTCCCCGACTTGTGCCAGAGCTACGTTAAGTAAATGAGATTTAGATTATATTATATTATTATATCTATAATATTCTTGTCTTTACATTAAAAAGAAAATATGATTTAATTCACAAAACTTTAAAGGCTATACTGACTATATTTAAAAAGGGACTTATCTGTTATACGTAACTTGTACTTGTAGTAAGAGCATAAAGAGTATTTATTAAGTAAGTACTTTAATATGTGAAAATTTGCTACATTTAGATATGATTTTTTCCTTTATCATAAGAGATAATGTGATTACACTTGAGTTACGCGGAATTTTAATAAATTTCATGAAGTAGGTAATGTAAAATGTCATCTAACATTTTGCAACCTTTTACAGGAAATTCCCCTGGGAAATATTAATAATGCAAGTCGGTTGCTGCGCTTTCGAATGCGGCGGGGAGGTGAGAAGACGAACGAAAGTTTACATTGTCACTCTGGATTTTAGCATATTGAATATTGAAATCCAAAACTTGAAAATAAATTACTTTTTCGTATTACACTTTTAGATATTTGAAAAACGTACAGCTTAATAAACGTTGTCGCCATCTGACGTATAATATACAATCTTCTAAAACATGAATTATAGTTAAAAATGATAGGATACGTTCGTTTGTCGCTATAGTTGTATTAAAATTACTTTACGTACGTTAACGGACTAAAGTGAGAGTGAAATTTTAACTTGGATGGATTGACCATATGAAAGTATCGCAAATGCAGAGTATAACATTGAAATTTAAGAATCTTTCGTATACTAACTTATTATCGAAAACGATTAAACCAATGTACCCACTGTCCATATACATGTCTCAATAGATATACACTTAATAAAGCTGAATCGCTTTAACAAGTATCCTGTTCTATCATCAGACCCTTGTCAATGTCACCATCTGTATGGCTGTCTATTCATCGAGATCCCTTAAATCGACATAAGCACATTACGTTTGTTGTAAGTTATTGAGGAGATACGTATTCTGTAGTTTGTCCTGGATCCATAATCATGTGCGGGATACTATATTATTGCAATTGGAATTAGAACACATATTTTTCGAACGACAGTAATATTTTTTTAATTGTTAAACATAGTTTCATCAAATTTAGAAGTTATTTTCAAGCTTTCATATAGCACATGTCATGGAAAGAAGTTACGTTACATTAATGGAAAAATAACGTAAATTATTTTATCTCTGAAAACAATTAACAAAAAACGGGTTGATTTTATGTTTACTTAAAATATAACTTACAAATAAAAGTAACTTCTTCTATATCATAGAAGGTTTCACAAATTGTTTAAATGAACAGACATGAGAATTTGTTAAATATACTACTTCCTTCAGGTGTCGTGAGTTAAAACGGTGATGAGTGTCAACGTTTACAAAGGGACTAATGGCAATGTTCTTAGAAATATGTGGCACTTACTCGTATTTGTACATTAAAAAAATATTGTAGTTATGCTATGTACTATGTTACGGGAATAAAAAACAACGTTAATTGTTGACTTCTATCGATGTAAGTGGGTTGACATCTTTACAATTGTATTTTTTAAATGTTACGTGGTAGAATAATATTTCAGCCATCCTTTCATTAGCACAAAATAATTGTCTGAAGCACTGTAAAATTTTAAATGGCCCTCTTAAATAATACTCATTCTCCTCACACACATAAGTTCACTTACATAATTATGCTCTACCACTATGAAAATATCAGCTGTTTATGCTTTAAATACTTTAAAGGCAGATATTAATCTACTTAAATTAATATAGATAATGTTATCGTATATCGTATCGCAGCCACTTATAGAAGCAGCCATTTACGTAAATTACGACGCACAGTAAGGGTTCTGTAGTCTGGATCAACATCTATATAAAACTCAGAGTAATAAGTAAAAGGATGTGCTTAGAACTTTTAACGTTCGCATGCGGCGACATCACCGCCACACTTATGTATGCGGTGTACCGCTGCTGTGCTTATTTTTTATGTGCCATGGAGTAGCCAATTAGCATACAGGCCACCTGATGTTAAGTAGTCGTTGCAGCTCCTGGAAATCGATATACAACCCCAAATAGGTCTGAGTCTTATCTGAAGTAGTAAACAGATGCATTACTACTCCTACTAAGATCGTTGCCTCTCTTGAAATTGTAGCTGTACCCCGCACCTCTCCAACCGAAACAAGATTTGCTACACGAAGGATTATGTTTGCACCGGTGGTACCATCTAGGTCGAATTATAGTTCTACCAATCAACAAAGTTTTAGTTACAATACTGTAGTAAGGCAAATTTACGTTCAAAAGGCGTTTGGTTTTATTCCTACGTAGAAGGAGCAAAGTATCGATTGACATCAGATATAAGTTCTTTTAAACCTGTAGTTGATTACTACTATACCCATGGACTAGACGCCTAACATCAGGTGGGCTTTTTACTGGTATTTCGTATTATTCCATGAACACATCGTGAAAAAACAATTTATTTAGGCGTAAATAAAAAACTGCGTTACTGATATAACTGTTCCATATCTCAAAAATTAAACAACATATTTGAAGTTCCTGTATACCATATTTTTTCAGATTGTTTAACCTCCCCGTTTTAAATTTTGACAAAATCTCGCCATCTCTACCATAAAATAAAAAAGTATATAGCACTTAATGACTTATTCAATTATTAAATAGACATGCACACCACATGCCTATGTGATTATACATATAAGCTCCCGTACGACGATAATTTTTTTATTTCACGATTGCATGTACGGAGAGCCAGTCCGAATGCATGTCTTTTTAATTCACTGTGGTAATAAAACATGTCTAGGTCTAGGTATCTTCAATGCAATGGTGTAGGAAGTTTCATTTAAGTAGTGAAGTAGAGAAGGATCAATAAGAAAGGTTGATGAAATTGCAAGAGTAAATTTTGGCCGTTAGGTACAGAATCCTAAAAAGTATAGTTATCTATGTATAAATAAAACCGTTATCAGTCAGAACTTAATCGTCAAAACGTAGATACAAATAAAATTGTATTGGATGTATCACCACATATTTTATTTATTTATATAAGTTGAATCTGAATGTTAAATCTGCATTTATTTATTACCTACTTATTTTGGAATTATCCCTGATTTGGCCAGGCTTGTCAAGAATGATTTCAAAACAGTTTAAGGTTTAACTTTTAAATAAAACAAGAATAAGACTCCTAAACATTTATGAATATATCGTGTTTTATATAAAGTCTAATATCTATTAGCCAATAAGTAATTGAAAAACGTAACTTTAACGCATAGATACTAACTTAATAAATAAAGAAAAAATAATAAAGTGCTTGAACGTAGCGGCAATAAATGGATTGAATTTTAATGAAAAGACTATCGCATCGTGTTAGAAGCGTACATAAAAGTTCATCGGAAAGCAAAGTTTGCTTAAGTTGATTAAAAACTCTTAGGATCAAATTGGTACAGTAATGGTATTTAATGATATGAAAATTGTAATGTTTTAATATTGTATCACTGTCTGCCCTTTTACATAGTCAATTTATAATGCTGTACAAAAAGGCAGCTTCTTTACGACGAAATATGAAGAGAGCAATATACAAGGTTATTGAATTAGACAGTATTTTTGTTAAATAATAAATATTATGCTTTAATATTATTATTAATTATGATTAATGATGATGTTATCATCATAAAATCATAGCTTTAATAATGAAAGTGATATGAGTAGATTTTGTTCCATGAAACATAGCAGGTATGGATCAATTTAAAGAGTGTTAGTGCAGTTACTGATTTCGTAACGTATATTGTGGAATTGTATTTTATTGACGATGTTATATATATACGTTTTATACATACACATCGGTAAGAATTTGTAATGGCGAGCAGAAAAATTGTAATAGAGTATATATTAATGTATCTACATTACCGCGTTTATTGTTTGCAAATTGAATATTTGTAGTCACTTTGCTTCGAGATCAATTTTCTGTATGTTATATGAATATATTTTTCATAAAGAAAGCCTGAACTAGTGCGGATCAAGCACCATTTTAAATAAAATTAGAAGATTCCTTTTTAGCTTTCAGTAATTATTGATTATTTATATAAAAATCTCTATTATTGTTATGCTTGGTATATTTTCAATTGTTATAATCAATAAAGTTTTAATGGATATGAGTGATTTTAAATGACCTATATTAAGGCTCATTTGCTTAAGCGCACAATTTGTGAAAAAACATAATAATAGATGAATAGTTTTGTAGATTATGTGAGTGAAGAGAAATCTTAGTGTAACAACAATATATTGCAAAGTGTTCCGCGGGCATCTACGAGTACAGCTATTGCTAAAAAGAAATGCCAGGTAGATGCTAGACGTGATGGGAATAGAAGATCTTTAGACTTAAATATGTACGACAACTAATTTGCACGCTATCGGTTTTATTTGAAACAGTTTATTAAGAGGTTTTGATATAGTAATAAGATTTACCTGCCTATTTATCGGAGAAAATTGTAGTCTTGTTCTAGTTGCATTTATCGATTTAATCTAACTACAATAGCAAAGAATTATGTTGTTAAGGAAGATTATATTAGTTTTTTTTACAAAAGAAAAAACCAAATTTCTACGCAATTACTACATGTTCGTATAATACAAAATAATAAGTAAAATGACTGTAATTTATATTACCTATGACGAATAGCATCTTCATGTACCCGAACACGCCTTGTTGATTTCATTCTCACCTAAACATTTTATGCCAATCAATAACTTAACATAGTAGGTAGCACGTAATCAATTAAAAATAATAGGGGATACTTAGCATGATTTATTACAAAATCAACAACCAACTTCACCATTAAAATGTTCAAGAGTGAATGATTTTATTCGTGATAGCGAAACTTTTATTGCATGTTGATGAATGTGTAGTAAAACAATGTGTAGTTAGTTACACAAGCGTCAAATCATGTAGATGTTGTTGCGTCTAAATAACATTTCAGGGACTACTAAATAACTATCAAATTCGTTTTAGGTTTTTCAGTAAGCTTAACATAATTTATGCCTACGATACCCTTCACGTGTATCCACATTTCTGAGATGATTTTCATTTATGTTTCAAGTACAAAACGGATTCTAATAAAAATTGATGATTGCTAATAAGAATGGAAATTGACTAATTCGCGACGGCGCACAAAGCGCTGGCGGTTGTCGTGTTTTCGTGTAATTGAATGCGAAAAATCTGTATAATTCAACACTGCCGTTGTTTAATGGTAAATTATCGATCCAAATATAGAAGGGCACTTTCTACGTCATTAAGTGTAGTTATTGATAGCAATTACTTTCGATTCCATAAAAAATACAAAGCTCGGTGCAACATACAAAGGCGTGCTACATTTAGCGATTCGTTTCATTCGAACTGTCCAGCGTGATCGAAACTGAATAAACTGACATAAATATTGTCGTGAAAAATCGAAACACCAGACATTACTTACATACCTTGAATTTCACAGCCAATCTAAACAACTGAAAACTGACATCCATAAATATTTACATTCCGGTCTACAGTCGTGAAACGCGTAATCGGGTGCGATTCGGGGTACGAGTCGAGCGCGTAGACGTCGTCGGTATCGGGGCGACGCGGCGCGGCGGCGAGCACGCGGCGCGTGGAGAGCGGCCCCGGAGCGCCGGCATAATAGCCGCCGGTGGGGGTCGGCCGCGGCGGGCGGCGGCGGGCGGCGGCGCGCTACGATCACGAGGCGCGCGGGCTGCGGGAGCCGACTGCCGAGTGACGCGAGGCCGTCGTCGCGCGAGCGTGACGCACCCGCCGCGCACCGGCCGCCTCGCCTGCCACCGTCACCATCACCATCGCCCGCCCAGCGCACCGCCCTCGCTCCTGCCCGCCCGCACACCTTTATTTCTGGTTGTTGGACATCTCTTACAATCTAAGTTAGTTGCCCAACATTCGTTTACTTTATTGAAACCACTTAATAGTGATCATATTTTAAAACTATATTTTATATAAATTTTATTTAATTCCAACTTTTTTAAACCGATTCCGCACATAACCATTTTTTTTAATGTAATTCTGAATTATTTATACAGCTATAATGATTCAAATGAGCTTTGAAACTACAATTACATAATAGTAGGAGAAACACATAATGTTATACAATTATTACACAATGGAAAATTACTTAGTTGATGCAATCTTAACAACGCGAGAAAAATGAAGCTTACAATACAAAAAATATATGAAGATAAGTTATTCATTTTCCATTAAGAAATTCCTACCTTTCCTTAGCTTTACATCGCATTTTGCAAGTAACTTTTATAGCTTTAACTCATTTTGTTTTGAAAACTAATTAAATGCGAAAAAAAAATATAGTTTTACTTTGATTGAGGTATATCACAGTACTCTTCAAATTCACCTAAAATATAAATACATACGTTTACACATTTACTCATTATTAACAGTGAGAGATGTGTTGTTATGTCTCTGATATAAAAGTAAATAGACACAAGGAACGTTATTATTCGTTATGATCAAATTATAATAATGAAGTGGAATTCTGTGGAACTAACGACGCAGGATGCCCTATTCCTGCCGCGGACGCGATGATAACATCGTTAAAACTCTTCACATTAGTTCAGCTCGTCTTTCTTTATGCGAAATGGGGAGACTTGAAGGCGAACCAAACAATAATACTTGCCAAGATATATTTTAACTACAGAATTCAGTTAAACTTTATGAAAACTACGTTTCTGTAGTACAATTGCCTTAAGTTTGTGCCAGTTTATACTTCTTTATTTTACTATACAAATACGTTTATATTTAAGCGCTATGAAGAAACAAATAAAAAGGAAATTTGAATGAAATAATCGACCTACGTGTTTTTTCCAGTTCAGATTAAATTCATATGTTTACAGTTTCGCACTTCATATACATATATTGTGTAAAGCAAATATTTTAAAATCATTATTTCAATTTTCTGATACGCGTAGCTTGCTTACCGATATCGAGTACAAAGACGTCCATACGTGCCGCTACGTCGATGAATAGTGAATCTACCTTGCGGGACACTACCTTCCTTTGTAATTGACGACGAGGAATACATGCGGAGAAATCGTCATTTTTTACCATGTCTTATATACTAGAAAGTAAATTCTTTGTAGAATGTATGTATTCAATACAAAACTATAATTTTCAACTTACTAGGAAAAGTTATTTATTTTAATCATCTGGATCTTTTTGTTTATCTCTACTCTACGTATTTTGTTAGTCTACCTTGTAAAAAATTGTAAATATTTTGAATAAATTTTACGACATTCGTATGGTTTTTAATCGTATCCAACACCATGGTCATACACATGTAAAAAGTACAATGGAATAAGAATTGTATTTGTATTTTCAATAATAATGACACGGCGGTCGTATAATAAAACATGAATAATAATAATAATAATAACAATGTAGCAGCTGCGTTGCAATTTATGAGTATGTTCTAATCAGCGATGTAACGGAATAAAATTCAAATAGAACGTATAAGATATAATAATATCCGTGGGATATCAGGTATTTTATATATGGTAGCAATTTTAAATAAAAATAAAGACGCCACGCAGTCATTTTTCTACTCATGTGGTTACGATAAGTAACTATTTACCTTTTTGAGCGTGACTACGCATATATTTTGATGTAAACTCTTTCATTTCCATTTATCCGTACTAAAAGATTAAAAATAACGGTTATTTTGTTCATTGCTCGCTATATAAGCTCGTAGTTTAAGTGAATATCTGCATGAAGTAGTTATGACATGTAGTTCTTGCTATAGTACTACAAAAGGCATAACTCATACGATTACAACTTTTCAATTAAGTCTTCCGAAGCATTAACACATTAGTAATGAAAGTTGGGTTTCTCTTATTTTAATAAAGTATATGCATATTATTGTTAGAAAACTTTTAGCTTTGTCAAGGTAGACTAAATGCCTTCTCAATTAACATAGGTATATACATATATATATATTAGGTTGATAGCAAGTTTTATATAAGAATTTATTTTAATAATTTATATAGTCACATTATATATACATGTGTGAGGTATATAAGTTCGTTATGTAAATAGGTTCTTACTTTGATCAAGCATATAATTATATTCTGGGTATGGTAATTATAAAACTGCTAAAATGATTTTTAATAATCTAGAAGTTTTTTTATGATATGAAAGAGAACTTGCTATCCATCTTATTTTACGCATATCAATTTCATGTAGGATTTATAACCAATTATAATTGCACTGCTGTTCTTAAGGACTAAGACTTCTTCACAATAATTCACTGCATTATTATGTACACTGCTGCTATAAAGCAGAAAGTGTGGTCGACATGATATGCAGTCACATGTCATAGAGTTAATCCAGTGTCAAAAAAGACAAGTTAATTTAACTCGAAGGAAATTTTTAAAACCCCTACTCAAAAAGGTGAACTTTACGGTTCTAACGACCTCAAATATGATAACTCTGCTGTAATTTTGTTGAGAAGTTGACTATTCTGTTACTTATTGCATTTGATACTGCAGCATCAGGTCATGTTATTATATTATCATTAAATTTACAGGACATTGAAATTTGAATCAATTATGTTAGTAGAAGTTCTCAAATTTCTTTAATAAAAGAATAGGAGCTGATCACTTTTTAATAGGTGGACGGATTTCCTTTTAATCAATTCTTCTTTGAAAAGAATACACAAACGGTTCGTTGGTTAAGGATCTATGATGCGACAAACAGACGCACAGACATGCCCGGTGGATGAAAAGTATATCAGTTTAAAAATCGTCTCATATAACATTTTTGATGTGAAAAATCTAATACGGCGGGTCAGACAGCTCGTTAGACTGGCGATCGTTCTGGTACGTGTTTTTTTACGTTTGGGAAACCCGGAATGGGTGGATACTTTCAGACGGAAGGTTATGTCGGACTCTAAACGACTAAAAACCTAACGGTGGTCCACTTCGCTACCGCGTTGTGGATCAAGGGAACGAGGGAAGGCCTGCCTCAAGGCTAAGCCCCAATACCAATTCCTTACAGCCCGAAGACCCCCGATCACCAAACGTGGCTTACGTGTTGGACGACGGTGGACAAGGCAGGCTGCAAACGCACCCAAGACTCCAGTCTCCAGGCTCCAGTCGCCATTCCCCCGGCCGTATCGCCCACCATCCGACCGCCGTGGTTCCAGCCACAATCACCCTCGCATGGTGAATCCATTCCTTGCCAGGACCGGTCTTGTAGGGCGATCGGCGCCCGCGTCTCACCTCTAGTGCGCTCCTGGGAATCACGGGAATCTATGCCACACATGCAATACCATATTTAGGTAGGTATGTGTATTACAGAAGTTACAGATTAACAGAATAGACGCACCGTAATTTTCAAGATATTTTTTATTTTTTATTTTTGTATCGAATTAATCTATGTCTTCTATATCTATACATATAATAAAACTGTGTACGTAGTAAATATATTTAAAAAATCAAAATGGAGTGCCTTTATAGGGTGTAACAGAACACAAAACAATGTTTTTTTCATTTTGGCTGTTTGTCTGTATTTTTGTACCCGCTAATCTCAAAAACGGCTTATTTGATTTGAATGCAGTTTTTAGGATTTTATCGTAATGGGCTTCACTTAACATTTAGTTTTTTTTTCATTTAAATCGTTTAACAAATAAAGATGTTATGTCTATTTATGTCATTCATGACCGGACGAAGTAGCGGGTACAGTTAGTAATGAATAATTATATTCTTTATATATATAATATATTAAAGAGCGTAAATCATGAGTACCCGTTATACAGTAAAATATATTTGTTATTGATTGTGCCTTATTAATTTGCTTATATAGCCCATATTTTCATGCACATCTTCTGTACAAAATAATTTTTCATTTTACATATTTGTCAAACGTCTCGCAAAGACACTTTATTATTTTATTATAACCATGGCGTTGTAATAGGTGGTTAGTTTATGGACAAATGGTAGAACTATACTTTGACCTGGGAAGTACCACGGCCACCCTCATAGTCTTTTGGGAAGCAATTCAGGTTAATCGCTTGGAGAAGTGCCTTTGCTGGCTTAGAAGCAAGACGACCATCTTAGTCCTTAGGAGTAGATAGGAAACAAATTCTATGTACGATTTATAGGATTTTCATTCTGATTGAGGGTGGATTTTGGTGTGTTTGAGCTGCAATGTTAAGATGTCAATCTTAACATTAGGTAAGTTTCATAATTTTAACCCCTAATATTGATTGAAACCTTATGTATATATTTTGGATATTGCAATTGAATTGGATCAGATTTTTTGAAGTGACGTGCATTCACATTAAATCGATTTAAAATACGGAAACACAAAAAAAGAAAGTACGTATTGTCAAAATGCGTTTAATTCAATGTTGTCTTTTTCTGTTTATGTGCTCATCTTTTCAACGCTACGTGCGTGTTGGTATGTGCGTGCGTGAGTTGAGTCGAGTGGGTGGCTCTATCATGTTTAGGCGCGTCGTAGTGTGCACCTACTTAGGGCAGGAAACTGTTTCGTGTATTTATGCTTCAAAACCCACAACACGTAGAAATCTAATTGTTAAATAAAGTAGTTTTCATGTCTTTTTTTATTGTGAAAGAGTAAGAAACGAGCATGCAGGCCACCTGATGTTAAGTGGTTACTGCAGCCCATGGACAAC
>DWON01000699.1:0-30060 GCA_018251015.1 Phocides pigmalion okeechobee
CTCCCCAACCGAAACACAATACATGAAGAACATGTTGCTTTACGGCGGGTTATGAGGGTGGCGGTGATGCCGCCCCGAGCGAGCTCTAACGGCTCTACCACCTTTGATTGGGAAGGTACTCTTGCCATATCCATTTCTGCATGAAGATAATTTTGCGTTACGGTGGAAAAGTCTGGTTGCCAGTTTCCTCTTGAGATAACCATCTTAGTCCTCTGAAGTAGCAACTCATCTGTAATCAATTTTAGACAGGACTCCTGTTCTATATGGAGTTTGTTACAGATGTCCATGGGTAGTAGTGACTACTTTCCAGCAGGGGGTCTATATCTTAATTCAATATATCTATTTCGTAAAAAACTAAGTGAAGGTCTGTTTTTCAGGTGTTGCAGATGGAGTGGGAGGCTGGCGTGCGTACGGCATTGATCCTGGAGAGTTCTCGTCGTATCTCATGAGGACATGCGAGAGACTCGTCCGGATGGGACACTTTAAACTGTCCGAACCCGGCGACCTCTTGGCAAAGTCTTATTATGAACTGCTGGAACACAAGAAACCTATTTTAGGTAAGTAACTTACTTTGTGCTTTTCAGGTCATAGATGGATCATGAGTTCCCTGCGGCTTATGTAAATCATAAAAAACTATGTTATTATTAATTACTTGGGTTTCGTTTATTTGGGCTTGTATTAACGGGTTTTTTCCAGGTTTTCTAGATGATGTTTTATCAAAAGACATTTCAGTCTTAAATGTTAAATGCAGGCGTTTCTGACTTTAGCGCGCACAAACGCATAGACAAACAAATAGACAAAATTCTAACAACCATTGTTTTGGGTTCTATTGGGTTAATAAAGGCCTCTGATAATAGTTTTTCACGAATATTTTATACGTACAGACGGCGATAAGTGACAATTTTATATTTTGTATAGATTACTAACGTGTATAAACTTATGATTGTCGTGTGCATATCAATTTTATGAGACAAGTTTTATTTGTCTGGCGATATGGTTTGTTGGTAACTTTTTGTACCTAATCTTATCTTTATTGTGTTTTCTTTCTAAGGAATAATATATACTTGAATGTGTATTGTGTGTGTAGAACTTATTCATTGCACAAAAATGTGTGCACTAGATATTACGAGTTGGTATCAACGTATTTATAAGTGATGTATAAATCACTTACCTAAAGTATATAAGTATGTAAACATGGTGTGTATTTAAGTTTTGTACTAACGACGGTGGTTGTGGGTTCGGTTCCTACCCAGGATAAATATTTTTGTGATGAGCATAAATATTTGTTTATCATTGGCCTTGTCACCGTAGTGACTTTATCTAAGTTGACATCAGGTGGCCGTGTGAGTTGTTATAAGATATTAATATACACCTACACACAATTATTTATATATTAATTATTTATATATGTATGTATGTATGAGTACATATATATCTGTAAATATATTTATGTGTATATATTAAATACGTTAAAGCTACTTTGCTAAGCTAAATTGATAACCGTCATCAGTCAATGGAGTTATATCTCAATGACTTAATTCTTAAGAGGAGTTTGCATTATTTAATAAGTCTGAAACTACAGTCAAAGTAATACCTACATTATAAAGAGCTCTTAAGATTGAGATACAAGTCTAAGAACAGAATATGCTTATCGATTAAGTCTTTGTTACGTAATAATTACTTTGAAAGTATTTGATTTATATATAAGTTATGAATATTATGTTATATAACGGGTACTCACGTTTAACGCTTTTTAACTGCCGATATTTCGAATCAGTTACATGGCTCATGATCACGGCGATTTCGCCGTTAATTTTTAATTAAAAAACGTTAATCGTGAGTACCCGTTATACAACATTATGGATAGATTCCGCGATGATATTAGTTTAAAATAATGTAAGTTATGTATGTTACATTGACTTATCCATTTTTAAGAAGCATGTGTTAGATTTCAATACAAATCAAGAATACAAATGGTGTGACTATAAATTGGGGGCAATGTTAAATTTCCAAATCGGCAATTCTGAAAATGTCCAATTTTCAAAACGTCAAATATCTATTTTTCAGAGTATCAAGTGTCCAAAATATTCATTTCTCAAAATGTTTCATATATTTAATACAGGCAGTCCTCGTACTTACGGCATGTTAGGTTCTCGAAATACGCAACGCAAATCAAAACGACGTAAGTCGAGACATTTTTTTTCTACCCCTATCTATATCAATTCTACTCGCGATAAGTGAATTGTTCTATGCCGAAAATCGAAACAATTGACATATTATCGAAGAATAGTGTCAAAAAAATGTTAGACGTAACTTGAAACGACATAAATCGAAACGACGTAAGTCGATTACTGCCTGTATTCAGAATGTTTAATTCTCGAAATGCCCTAATTCCCAAGAAATACACACCCGCATGATAAAAGGCCATTACTCAAACACAACAACATTACAGGCAGCAGTACAGCATGCGTAATGATACTGGACCGCAGCGAGAGCATAATGCGCGCGGCGAACATCGGCGACAGCGGCTACATGGTGGTCCGCGGCGGGCGCGTTGTGCACCGTTCCCATGAACAGCAACACTACTTCAACACGCCCTACCAGCTCAGTCTACCGCCACCTGGACACGACAGAAACGTGCTCAGTGACAGGTACGTAAATTTGCTTTTGTATTGATGTGGAAATAACCCCTTCCGGCCAAGGCTGAAAAGAAGGTATGTCAGACTTTTACTGACTATAAACAAACATTCCGGAGGCCAAGGGATCGCAACTGGCAACTACTACGACACGGCTACGTATGTTGGTCGAGATGTTTTAAGCATGGTAGAGTTGGTCGAACCAGGTGCACACGGATTTACAATTACAAAAGAGATAGTTTTTGTGCGGTTTAACTGTCGATGAAAATTGGTAGATACCCATTTCTAGTGTGAATCAATTATTGCGTTTCAGTGGAAAAGTGTAGTTGCCGGTTTACATGATGCGACTATCTTAGTAGGAGTAGTTTCATAACATATACGATCAGCTTTAGATGGATTTGGTCATAATACATGAAAATCCATGGAATGGATACAAGGAATTTTATTATATAACGGGTACACACGATTAATATTTTTAATTATCAATATTATTTTGTAATCGTATGAATACATAGAAGGCAATGGCCACTTACTATTCTTTTTTTTCATTAAATAGAAGTAGCATCTACCATAGGAGGATTTCTTAGGAGTAGCAATGTATCTATGATAAATGTCAGACAGGACTTATGTTCTATATGGACTGCATACTTGTTTGCTTTTTCAAATTCATAACAATTATTATAGGTCACTGGAAACACGGGTAGCCGAGCAGCAATTTTCTTAATAACCCATATTATCAATTCGAATTAGAATATAGAATTACACAGGAATCATGTTACCTAGCCTGTCTAATGCATGATTGTATACTTACAACGCGAGTCAATAAAACGTGCACCATAATAGGTTGTGTTGTGGCTGGGTATGTTTGTTGTTTACTTATTTAACTTATTTGAAACCATGCGTTAATTGCAGCATTATCAGCTAGTTATAGACGCTATTAGAAGCAAAGCAAAAGGTTAATTCAATAGAGATAACAGTAAAACACTTCTTGAACGTTTTTGATAAAGTTCCTTGTGTATTCGAAGCGGGTGTTGTATTTAAAGAACTTGCTGTAAAATTGTTTGAACGACATTTATTTCTTGCATGTGTAATTATGAGAAAGGAAGAAAGGTTAAGGAAAGCAGTAGTATCTATTGCTCAAATCATTGATTGTTTTATGTCATAAGTTGTAGTTTTTCATTTGAGCTAACCCACTTAATGCGAAGAAAACAGAGTTTTGTTTGCACAATGCTTTTAGTAATAATAAATGTAACATTACATTCACTTTTTAGTCGGTAGGTTACAAATGTACGAATATAATAATGTGGTTTACAAGTTCATCGGCATTCACTACAATCAGAACATATACGAGACGTATACTTGTAAATTTCCAAAAAAATGTTCCGGCTTACCGTTAACAAAGATGCTGATCAAATACAATATTGAATTGTCAACAAATGCGCAGCCACCTCCGAACAATACGAGCATTAAATGCATATTTAATATTTTAAGATAGAAACGATATTTCAAATTAAATTTATTAATCAATGGCTCATATTATGTCCATTATATAGTAATTTTATTAGCGTTTTTATAAGTTTTGGGCGAATGAGCGTTTACTGCGTTGTTAGAGGTTCACATCGTATTTATTTCGGTCACATCCAAGGTTTAATTTATTGCGTTTTGGTGTAAATGTTTGGTTTTTGGCTTACATATCACATGACCTCCATCATAGTTCTCAAGATCCTTAATTTCCTTTTTTCATTCTAATCATACTACATATTTATCATCCATAGTCTACATGACTTCTTTATATGGAATTGTTTACAGTGTCCATGGACGACAGTGACTCACCATCAGATTGACTATATGCTTTTTTGTTAATTTACTAGCTGTCCCACGACTTCGTGAGCGTTTATTTTACTTAATTCTAAAATCTTGAAACATTCTATGCATACATGCATCCAGTGAATATTTAATTTCTCGCCTAATTTACCGAAAAAAAAAAAATATTATGCACTAAAACCTTCCTCAGGAATCACTCTACCAGTTGTTGAAAACCGTGAGAAAATCCGTCTAGTACTTTTTGAGTTTATTACGAACAGACAGACAGACAATGACAATTTCAATGTTCATAGAAAAAAATATCAGTTTTTAAGTTGATCTGAGTTCGCGGCTGTTATTTTAATACTATCGCGTATTAGGATCACGTTAAATATCCGTTGTAATCTTATTATTATGGCTAAGCTAAAGTGCTCTTCGTCGCGGTATTCTTTTTCCACGGCCTTTTGTTAATTTGATCCATAAGGTCCCGAAATTAGCACGCAGTGCTTTTTATGTTGTACAAAAGCAAATGCAGGTATTCTGATGTTAATTGCCTTAAAATAAAGGCAAACTGAATTGAAATCCTATCTATAATAATAATAATAATAATAATTCTTTATTAATCTCTTAATGTAAGTTACATAAGTAAGTACAATAGCATCTTATATACATACTATCTGAGATTGTATGTACATAAGATGCTATTTCTGAGGACTAAAATAGTCGTTTATGAGTAGCCGGCAACCACACCTCGTCAGCCGAAACACATGGATTGTTTTACGGCAGATTATGAAGGCGACGGTGGTACTCCCCTGGTCGAAATATAGTTAATAGTACCTTCTTACCTTCCTACTTTCTTACCTAGTTGGAACATCGAGAATGATTCAGCCTTACCACACCCTTACGTACGTAATACGCAATGTGTAAGTGTATGTTATTTCGTAAAAATAATCATGAACTTTGGCTCCGATATTTTTAAACGAATTACTAAATATATTTTAACAGTTTGTACTTGATAAACAGATATGAATGGTAATAATACGTAACGGTTGAGCTAGAGCCGGTTAGAATTAATAGAGCTTGTCGGTTTCGGCATAAACACTGATACGTGAAATCAACCGTAACAATTTTGGTTGAAAGTAATTAAATCTTAGTTTAAATTTAATTGTAGCTATCTAACTACGCTATCGCTATCGAACTATCGCTGGCTTTAAACCACAGGAGCGTGAAAAAGCATTTTTTCTGTTTTTCGATTCTACTATTTTTTTTTAATTGTAAAATTAGTGTTGTTAGTACTTTTTCAAACTACTGTAAGCGAAGTATCTAAAAGTAATGTAAGTATGTAAATATATGCATTAAATATTTTTTATGTATATAAAATTTATATAATTTTAGTAAAAATATGAAGAAATTATTATAATTAGTATTTCATGTAAAGTACATATTGCTGAAATTAGCACTAATACTCTACGTTTTTAAATAGCCATCGTTTAAAATCATATTCTTTTACCAAGACACTTTAAAGTAAAAACTTTTTTCATTTGGTTCAATTAATTTTGTAACGGTATTTTTTGCACTATAATGTAAACGTAATCGTTAGGTGACCTACAGGAGTTTGTGAGTGTGAGTAAAATAAAGGAGTCTGCTTACTACACCGTATGCCATGTCCATGTCCGTTGCTACACCGTAGATATGTGTCCACGCCCTACCAGAAACTTGTCAAAAAATCGTTCGTCTATGATAGGTTCGCTTTTTAATCTGCCGCAAAGAAAACTTGTTTTTCCGTTTCAGAGGCGCATAAACGATGCAACGAGGGTAGATGCATTGCTTTACAGACGTAGTTACCATAGGACTTCAGTTCTGTTTGTGATTGTATGTCAACCGCAACCGCTGGACATAAAGGGCCTGCATGCACCTTTGCTACTCTTCTTATATTAAGAGAAAGATTTTTTTGAATATGCTTACTAAATCATTCCGTCATTAAATAATTCTCTGGCATGTCATACACGAAGCGTATCAATACTGGGAAAATATTGGCCGACAATTGTTGATGTTTGACTCTAAAAATCTTTATGCATGGGCATGATACGGTGTTTACGTTCTATAGGGCGTAGTGTGGACTCCTGTTTATTTTAGCATGGCCTTGGCACACGGTGTATGGGCAGACTCCTTAATATGAATATTATTTTTATCAACAAGAACCTTCACATGACCATATCGCAACGGGTCATGAGTTTATAAATGATGTATCATTTGCTTGTATTTCACACAGCCGGTAGTGTCTGCCTCAAATTAAATTACGTAATTACCTAAAGATATATTTTTCATAATCATCGTAAGAGTAAACAAATATATCTTAAACAACATTATAATTGAGCGACAATATGTTTATTGTGCTAGTACGAAGTAGATAATTATAAATGAGTAACACGATTAGCCGCAGGGTTTTGAAAAGTTGATCGATGATTTTAGGATATATTTAATGCTGTTGCAAGCAAAGCTTGTATCAATTGTAGCTATAAAATAAAAATACTTGTATTAAAAGTAGACTCTTTATAAGATTATTTTAGAACATCAATAAAACTTGACCTATTTATCAGGTACATCGTTCTAGAAAAGAGGCTGTGAAAGAAACGCCATGACACTAACTTTTTCTATGGATAGTTAAATGACAAATGATTAGACTATGTAGAGGTGTAGCTACTTCTACGATGAATATGTATCATGTCATTATAACTATCCTCGAATACCGTGATGGATCATGTTAGTTGTAGTTTAAAATATTCCGTATTAGGTTAGATTCTGTATTTGGTTGAAAGATTTTGTGTGCTTTTAGGACATCCTTTGTCAAATGCAAACATGGACGGATGAATGACTAAATAGACGATAATTGACCGCGAACACATTTAGATTAGACTCGCTTAATATACTATCTACGTATGATACATATTTGTTCTGTTTGTTGGTTTGCTTAATGCGGGCAAGTGGGGCATAGAGTAAAAGGGTTTTATCACGAATACGTTTTAATGTACGATAGATTTCTTAAAAGTTAACTCAAGTCCTAGTTTGAATTAACTTTTTTAAACGCCTGGGTTGAAGCGTATCCTATTAAGGCATATCGCAAAATACATTGTTTCAAAGCATTTTTCGACATATTTTACAAATAGCAAAAACTAGGTTGGATTCCGCCTGATGGTCTATTTACTGCTGTTTATGGGTATCAAATAGAATCTAAGTCTTCTTGGAAGTAGGCGTTCAAAACATAACTGATATTACGCAGGAGATGTGGTTATGGTACCTCATAAAATAAGCCACGAACAATTCCACTCTATTAAATATTAGTTACTGCATAACGTACCGTCAAAAATGAATATATTTTTTTTCATCTAGTTTCATCTGTTCCTGTGTTGACTATATGTACGGTCAGTTTTTGTGTAAATTCTTTGTTTGTATATTTCCACATTTCATTTTGAGTTGATTTTTGGATCATAGACTATCTACGCATTCTTCAATGACTCCTAAATGTAATGGACTTCAGTTTAGAAAACTTTAGACCAGCACATAAAAGAAAATCAGCAAGTCACAAGACTAGTCCCTTTCCGAGCGGCGGTCATGTGCTCATTCCATAGGCAACGTTGTTGTATTTCTGTGTGCACTAATATTAGAGTTTTTAGTTCGTTGGACATTTGCCAGCGCTTAACGGTCACGTGAAACGTTTAATTTACAAAATTATGTTTATTTATATTCAGAGAAAAGCATTACATTCCTTTATATTTTTATGTTAAATTTGGGGACATAATATTACATATTTTATGTGGACATTCACTAAATGAGCTTAGAAAAACAACATAATGCGTAGCTCTCAGAGTATAAACGTCAAATTTCAGGAGATAATTAATAGTGGACTCAATCTAGGTTTTTATGTATAAAGATGAGCAAACGAGATTGCAAACCACCTGATGTTAAGTAGTCGCGTTAGGTGATGTTAAGTAGTAGACATCCACGTACAACCACAAACACGACTGAAATCATATCTGAGCTCGAATGTAGATACGTGGCTACTCCTGAGGACTAAGACGGTGGCTTCGCTTCAAAGTGTAGCCGGCAACCGCACCTACAACCGAAATACAAGTAATTCTGTACGGCGGATTATGAGGGCGGCGGTAGTATCTCTCCGGTCGAACTATCGTTTTCCCACCTATAAAAATTGAACATTTTAGAAAAAATCCTGGGACGGTTCCTCGTTGCCCCTCATTTTTCGCCGTAAAGTAGCTCTAGTAGTTGGAGAGATTGCTGGTTACACTAAGAAGCGAGGCAATCATCTAAGTCCTTAGTAGTAGCAACGCATCTACGTACGACCTCAGATAGGACTTCAGTCCTAATTGACATCGTATCTGAATGTCAAAGGGTTGCCAGCGCCTACTTAACACAATTCTCACATAAAATAAAAAAATAGAATATCGGCTTTGTACTTGGTGGTGGATTACTTCTAATACTTGAGTTGTACAGCTTCTCAATAACTTGACCTAGTTATATGGGCCATAGTTGAAAGCCACTACAATATTATATTTAGGTAATTTTCTGTATAACTTGTCTTTTAATTCAACATTTGTCGTTGACAAAATCCCAAATTCTGGCCGTATATATGTAGGTTATATATGTCTAATTTACTATAATTTACATATATACATATATGTAAATTAGACATATAGAGCATATATACATATATATGTATATAGCGTGTTTTTATTATGAGTTTACCTTTTGCAACCTAACATAAAGTATCTAATTGGTCCCAGTTTAGTGTCCACAAGCCGCAATGATCTCAGTGCACGGAATTCGTCACCTTTTCATTCTCACTTCCTCCAGTTTCTGGCATCGTATTTGATTTTTTTTTTCCTTTTTTGTTACATGTAATCTAAATTAAAAATGACGAAGCTTGTTAATGACATCTAGCCTACTATATTATCACATTATACTTTTAAACCCTCGGAAGCTGCTCTCTTGCTCACATTTAACTGGTTGAGATATTACCCCGTGCGTCTTTATAGGTAATAAAAATCTTATGTAATTAATTGACGGCTCCATAAATGTTTATAATTGTGTCGTTCCAGGCCGGAGTCAGCGGAGACGGCGGAGTTTCGCGTCGAGTGCGGCGACGTGATCCTCGTGGCGACGGACGGCGTGTTCGACAACGTGCCGGAGCCGGTGCTGCTCGCGGAGATGCGGCGCGCGCACGGCGGCGCGGGCGACGCGCAGCGGCTGCAGGCGGTCGCCAACTCCATCGCGTGGATGGCGCGCAACCTCTCCTTCGACGGCTGCTACATGTCGCCGTTCGCGAAGAGCGCCAGGCAGAACGGCATCGATGCTATAGGTACGTGATTTGAAATCCAGACGTTCTAAATGATTTTTTATGATATTCTTTCATGAAGTGTTCCAGCTCAGTTCTCGAGAGATACAGACTATCCAATTTAGTCTTCAAAAATAGCAAAATATGAAACATTATTAGGCATCAGTATCAGCGGGGTAAATTTAATAAAGTTAAATTTCGTTTGAAATATTAAGTTTCAATCTAGCCTTGCCCCCGCAGGTTCACCCGCGTTTCACCTAAATCGAAACAACTCCGTCCTACCGGCACTAAACCAGTAATAAGCTATTAATAAAATAAGAAACTAAGAAACCAGTACCCAACGTAAAGTATTATACCACATTAGCGATTCATATATTAATTCCATACTGATTGTTTTTGTTCTCATTAAAATTAATAAATAATTTTATTGTTTGCAGGTGGAAAACCAGACGACATAACGGTGCTACTCGCAATCGTAGCACTATGAACATGTCTTCATGTGATTTATGTAAATTGTACACATGAGGTTTAGGAACCATTTTCAAAATTAGTTGTAAACAACGACACCAAAAATATGAAACATTGGTAAATTTAGTAATTTCACTAAAACATAATATTTTAAATTACTGAATTTAATTTTACTTCCTTATAATAAAGTTATAGGAAAGTTTTTATTGTTCGGATCATATTTAGGTTTTGAAATGCTTGTTCTGTATAACAAAGAAATTTTGGAATGCAAATATATTCCAAACACAAAAGGTAATTTCAACAAAAGGTCAACACTCAGTCCAGACCATTGACATTTTAGTCCTGAGTAATTTATAATATTGTGATATGTAAAAATTCAATACAACAACCATAATAATGTTGCGGACATAGTAAAATTTGTAATGTAGAGCCGTAGCAAGATCTGAATATGACTTGTGATTTGATGACAGCCTAAACACTAGTCACTCTGGTGATATTGAGATGTGTGTTTGTGATTTACTGTCATTTGCTTGTGTCACATAACTTATGCTTCTGCGTACGATGTTCCTTGCAGCTTGTCCACGCATTTTGGTAACTAGTATTAAAATTTTACATAAAATGATTATGTTAACATCCAGCGTTGTTTTATATATAAACAAATGCAATGAATTTAACTTTGTGTACTATACAAAATATGAAAAAACATGTATAGGATGCTTATTGAGCAAGTGATTGATTTCATACAAATTACATCAGTCATCAGTACTTTATAATGCTCGGACAGTAGCTGTAGTGATCAATCGTGCGCATAGCGTTTTAAAAGTATTTGTCAATTGCTGTTGTATGCAGCTTCAATTGTTCGTTGCGCAATTATTAACTTGTAGTGAAACAACTAAAACGAAGTGTATAATAGTAATAAATTGATTGTTTTCTGGATATGATGATTATTATTGGTCGGTTTCAAAATGGATTTCAATCTGCCTTTGGGTATTGACTGCAATTTCAAAGTGTAATGTAACAATGTGGAAATTTATAGACTCTTAAAAATTAGAAATGTCTTAAGAAGTTAAGTTTTAAAGATAGGAAGCCATCTTAATTTGATTGAGGCTGCCTACTTCTGCCTTATGACTATATTGTAAAGGTGCCGAGGCCTTCCTACTTAGTTCTCCTCCATTTTTAATGTTCAAATTATTATTCAGTAATATAAAGAGCCTTAGAGTTAGGCCACATTGCTAAGTTCCGGTGCACCACTTGTAACATAATATCGTCACATATTTAATGTTTGCTGAGTATGTGTCCAATGCGTTCAATGGGTAAGTTGAATGAATCATATGTATAATTATTGGTGTTGCCATTATTAAACTAAAAGTCGAATACTTTACAGTTACATTACATATAAATGTATTCAGTACCCAATGAGTGTGATTGATTTATTTGTATGGTATTGATGATTGGGACGTGATGAGCGGTGATTTTTATTATTATATGTAACTGACGATTCATGTAATTATCGCATGTGTCTAAATAAATTGTGTGTGTATTGGTGTTTGAATGAAGACTGACTACTAGTTTTACTGTTGTTATTACTGTGAACTTGTGAATTACAAGGCCGTTGTTGTTCTTTTTGTGACACTTTAAACATTTTTTTTAATTCTTTTTCTACATTTTGTAATTGAATTAAGTATTATGGTATTATAACGAATATTTTAAAGATTGAATCGAAATTTGACTTGTTTTCGTTAGCAAAATATTTTTAATCTGCAATAGGTACTTAGTTATGAGAAATCTAGTTCATTTACAATGTCTGGTGTAATAAAAATACCATACTTGTACAGACCCTTATTATACTTAAACTACTTGAGTACAATACTTTTACATCATAAATATGAACCAAAAATTTATCGTATTATTAAATAAATGCCTACTTCGGATGATTTGATTACCATAATAATATATCAGTATACTAAATATAATATTTGTCGTGAAACAAATTTCAGCAAAATTACAATTGCGTTGTTTCCAATAACGCCAATGACACACATTTTTATCTTAATTACAATACAAAAAACAAGATAAGACGACGAATTAAAACGTGGTGTTTTCGTCAGTGTGATTAAAACAATTATAATATGTACGTTTCAGTTGTTATTTAGGGACGGAAATTTTTGTATGAGTAATCTTGATGTAATTTAATTTGTTTTCATCTGTATTTGTAATGCCTAAAGTGGACAACGTACTAAGGTGATTTCATTTGTAGCTGTGTGGTCAAGATACGGATAATTCAAGATTTATACAGTACCATATTAGAAACAGCTAATAAACGAAGCTCCAAAAAATTATGTAGAACAATTACAAATAAATAAATTATCTTAATAAGCTCAATGTGTTTTATGTATTTGCCCTTCCCAAACTTGTTATCAATGGGTAAGTATTGACTCATTACATAGAAGTAGAAATAACATTTATAAAATCACTCAATAAATAAGTTATTTCATATATTGCTTAAAAGATAATTAAAACTGACTGATCAAGTTAAAGTTGCGGGCGGCGACATAAGATTGGAGCTGCTTCGTCTAAGATGGAGATGTACCATTGATTCACACTCCCATAGTGTTTGGTATCATCGTGTAGCATCTGTGAATACCTACGGACACGTTTTCGTCAGTAATCTTGTCTGTATATAAACTATGTCTGTATATAAACTGTCTATATCGTATGTAAACAAAGAACTTTTGTGCAAATAGGAGCTATGTACAAATTGCTTGCGCATTACGCAAAAACACAGTTGTATTCCCTCACGCAGTAGTAAATTATTTTTTGTTAATACATAATTTAACTAAAATTGACATTGTTTACATATCATTGATTTGAAAGCTAGCAGAATCACAATTCGACCATAGAGGTACCACAGCTGCACTCATGAACCACTATAAGAAAGTCTGTTTCTATTGGAGAAATGCAATTACAACTTGTGACCAGTGACCTAAGGGAGGTCACCATCTTGGTCTTTAAGAGTAGTAACACATCTATGTACGACCTCAAATAGGATTCCAGTATTTTTTTGAGGCCTGCATGTTATTTTGCTGTTCTTCTCAATTGAAAAAAAACTGATTCTACATACACTAAATATTTAAATGAAAAGTCTTATGTCGCATTCATATAACTTTATATTCGCGTTTAACATTATTTCTTATTCCTAATATCCCTAGTCATTGTACATACCACACAAGTTCTTTACTAACCACAGTTCAATAAAATCATTCAGCGTCATTTGTCATTTTGTGCAAGTGAGAAAATTGACAATGTTTAAAAGGACATAAAATACAGGTAAACTAGTTCTATGTTTATTATTTTGTATTTCATTCACATTTAATAGAACACTTAGATAAAAATATATTATGATTTAATATGTAGGTAATATATTTGAATATTTACACACGTGTTTATCGATTGCGATCATTCGCGTCGTCGTGTCGCCGCCAATCGAAACCCCCGGGCCGCACGTTCGCCAGCTCCGGGAGTGGGACATAGTCCGGGTGCTCTGGAGGAGCATCAAATAGCCTCTTACTGAAAACATACATTAAAGGGAATTTATATGTCGTGCAGGTTATATGTTTATGACTGGTACTATGTAGGAGCGATAGCCTTGTGTTGAGACTGGTTCCTGTCATGGGATGGTCCAGGGTTTGAAGCACTGTCATGTAACATTTGACATGTTTCAATTGAAAGAGTGCAGTTACCAGCTTCAATTAAAAGTGGAGCAACAATTTTAGTCTTCAGGAATAAGTGCATCTCCACCTAATGCCTGAGATAGGACTTCAGATTTATTACATTAGTTATGTAGTGAATATAAAAACTTTTGAAACATGCATAATAAAACTTACAGGAATTTAGGTGTCTTCAACATCTTATGGCCTCCTCTTTGTCGAGGTAGAATATCTTCCAGGAAGAAATAAATATGTCCAATTGCCATTCCCACCAAATCTACAGATATTGCATTGCCGAGTAAGACTGAGAACCCAAGCAAAACCCAGGGTAGATATGGAGCCTGTAATAAATATGTATGGCTAACAAAAATGTTTGTACATTTTGAAACTAAGCATTTATATGAGGGAAGCGGACACAACATATTGAAATGTCTGGTTTTTAAACATGTGGCCATCCAGATACAAAACAAATCTTTACATACTTATTTTTTAAGGTACTACATAAAAAATATTTATTCAGACTTTTTACACTTGTAAATAAAAGTAAAGCAGGGGATGTTAAACACGCAATGGTATTTATGAACATCTGTAACCAAAACCAAACAGAATAGAAATTATATAATTGCACTTGTATAGATTAAGGCTTCAGCAGCTATTTTTGTATATAGTTTTTCATGTATTCCTGAAGTTGTGAGTCTACTGGAAAGTTCAATTAAAATTTATTCAGCCTTTACAAAGATGACTAATTTTTGTAATGGTTGAGTGGCCAAGATATATAACAATAAGTTTTATTTCATTAGTGTGCATATTCATTATGGATTTACAAATTTACAAATTACCTACATATTGTCTAGTTAAATAAAGTTTGTGATGAGACAACCACTTAGATGCAAGATCCCATCAATACAATTGTCAACAGTATTACATTTATATTAATTGTTACTTTTCCCTAATGTAAAAAGGGGGTGTAAAATATATATTACCTGGAAATTCATTAGGCCAAAGAAGTTCATGCGCACAAACACATTTCTCCGAGACCATACATAGACAATCATGATGGTGAAAGCTTGTCCTAAAAACAGTAGATTCACAAAGAAAGCACACAACTGAATTTTTGCTAAGGATAGTAATTACGTAGAAATCATTTATTACAATATATTAGTTATTAAAACATAATATTATAAACTAGCACATACATAAACAATATGGAATGTAAACAGAAGCAATGTTTTTATGCCCGTAATGAAGTATACAAGCATTTAGTCCATCAAATAACTAATGGTATCTAAGTGGTTTATGAACATCTGTAACAAAATCTATATATAGAACAAGATTCCCATTGGATGTTCATTAAAGATATGTCACTATTTCTAAGGAGTTTGAACACCTTGTTTAAGTGTTTCTTCCTTACAATACTCTTCAATACCGAAGATAGAGGTTAACATTATTATTAGAAGGTAGAAATATGAAATGTGGTGGTACATTTGGAGTCAAAATATGTTGTAGACAAAAATAAATATACAAAGAGACAAACTTTTTATTATATTTGTGATCATTCTTTATTTTATTTGATAATATAATAAGAATTTACCGTTACCTCAGATAGTACAAATATTATACTTTATTTATAAAAGGATACAATCATCAGCACTCCACCGAACATAAACATTACAACAAAATCAGCTGTCCTCCCCCTAAATGAGCCCTCTTCCAACATCCTACAATACCTGTACGTAAATATCAAGTTAAAGAAAAAATTAAACCCTAAGTTTCCAAAGAAAAGGAATGTTGTTAAGAGTCTCCATATTTGAAACTTCTTCAATATAAGTATAGGGTTGAAATACAGTTGGAAGGGTGATACTAAGTCCAATTGCTGAAAAAGAAATATAGTATATTTAGAACTTCACTGAAAATGGTCATTACAATCATTCAAATCGGGTACAGATTTATATGCCTATAGCAGAAATATAGACAAGTACTACCACTGAATAGCAAAAATATTATATATTCATGGGATACATGTATTGCAACTAAATTTTACTCACAACAGCTAATGTAGTGATAACACAAGCAGTAGTGTAAGCTCTTGTTACTGGAGGTACAAGCATATACTCTTGCAAAAAAGTTTGATATGCCATTTTTAAAGTTATTGTAATGAAGATTTATGCACACATTATCTAGAAAGTTAAAAGGAAAATAGTCTATTGTCAGTTAAAATAATATTAAACTCTTCATGATTGGGCCACATCAGATTCAATTCAAGCAAAAAGCAAGCCGAGCAAAAAATGATTAGACGTGACGTTAGATTGACATATGTCACTGATTAACTGATGTCAAATCAGATATTCCATAATATGGCACAGATTAAATTAGCAATATTAGGGACATGTATTCTAATAATACATTTAATATTATATAGAAGTATCGTCTAATAAATACATATACATGAATATAATTAATCACAAAGGTCTTATTCTCATCTATCGATATTTTGAATTTATTACTACAAAAAATAATTTACGCCATCTATCATACAATTACATCAAGGTAACTTTCAAATAACATAGAAGAACATTGGCATATTAACACTTGATACCTTTATTATTTTATTAGCCTTTATTATTACCTTTATTAGCATATTATACCGTTGAAATTGTTAGGAGTGCACACAAAATAATATTAAATCTTTTGTTATTGGTGGATATACCGGGTGTAACCGTTAAGTGTGCACAGGCGATTATTCCATAACTATTACAGTTGTCAAAAAACTTAAAACTGATATCGAATTAACTTTACCTAATGAGTAAAATAACAATAATAACTTTTTAAAAATAAATACCATAATTTTTCATGTCTACACCGTAAAATTGAATACACATTGGAATGCTGAAATCTTCTCTAACGAAAAAATTGAAATTGTTACAACTAAGCTATTTTTTAGTATATCGAGCTTAAAACTCGAGATCTATTTTCATTTTTAAGAAATCGAGTCCTAAAACTAAAGTCAAATAATGACATATTGTTATTGATTTAACATTATCAAATTTGACAACTGATGATGTTCGTATAGCTGGAAACTGGAAATAAGAAATGTAATGTTTTACGTTTAAATTTAAGATGCTTAAGTTATAGTTAATGGTAAAATTCGACTTTTTCCACTTCATTCGCTCTTATTTTAGTATATTAACATATACGCCAATTTTTACTGTAATTGTAGTGACACAATGGATACCAAGGAAGTGGGAGAACACTTGGTTGCTCTCAAAGTTATGAGGCTTACAAAACCTGCATTAATAAGTCCAATAATCGTTACGTGTGATTTTAAAGATTTGCCTGGAAACATTTTGAATAATTACTTAAAAGATGACGCTACGTCGGTGGTGCAGATGGAAACTTTGGCAGCAGGTCAGTTCCTCTTGTTGCCACAAAGTTTCGGAAATATTTACTTGGGAGAGACATTTTCTTGTTACGTGTGTGTTCATAATGAGACCACCCAACCAGTTCAAAGTGTATCTATAAAGGCAGACTTGCAAACCAACTCTCAGAGAATACCACTGTCAACTCAGCAAAACCAGTCACCAGTTATGTTAGATGTTGACGAAACTCTTAGTGATGTAATTCATCATGAAGTAAAGGATTTAGGCACTCATATTCTAGTGTGTGAAGTAACTTATATGTCTAATTACAACACACTGGCTTCGTTCAGAAAGTTCTTCAAATTTGAGGTAATGAAACCACTGGATGTAAAGACTAAAATTTATAATGCTGAATCTGATGAAGTGTTCCTAGAAGCACAAGTTCAAAACATTACTTCAGGTCCAATTATACTAGAACAAGTATCTTTGGAAGGCTCACATCAGTTTGCCGTGAAGTCATTGAATGAAAATGGTGATGGAAAATCGGTGTTTGGCGATGTCACCTTACTGCAATCACAAGAAAGTTGCCAATATTTGTACTGTCTTACTCCAAAGGAGAACATTTCTCAGCAAATAAAGTTAATGGCTGCTGCTAGGAATATTGGTAAATTGGATATTGTATGGAGGTCTAACTTGGGAGAAAAGGGCAGGTTGCAGACAAGCCAAATACAAAGAATGAGCCCTGACTATGGTGACATTAGGGTTACTTATGAAAACTTGCCCAGTAAAGTGTCTGTTGATGAACCATTCAATTTCAACTGTAAGATAGTCAATGCCAGTGAGAGGACGCTAGACCTGATCCTCAAGTTGAGGTCCCTTCAAGATTCCAGTCTGCTTTGGTGTGGTATCTCCAATCGTAAAATAGGCCCCTTGGAACCTGGAAATTCAACTTATGTCAATTTAACAGCTTTGCCAATCAATACAGGTCTTCATAGTATTACAGGAGTGTCACTGGTTGATCTGTTCTTAAAGAGAACATTTGATTATGATGATTTAGCAAGTGTTTATGTGTTTTAAGGAAAACCTTTTACATAACAAATATTGCTTCTTTGCTTCAATAACATGACAAGTTTGAAACTGCAAGTTTTTTATTTTATTTGATAATTGAAATCTCCGTGTTTGATTTGAGATAGCTAAGGTGTTAAATTTTTGTACGTAATCTACAATAAACGTTAAAAAAATACACAATTAAGTAAAATAATTTTTTGCAAGTAAAAAAATGCTCTACTGTGTAATTTTGTTTTTTGAGATAACACGTTATTGAAGCAAAGAAGCGATATATTCTTATTCTTTGCCATGAACTAACTAGTTACAATTGTTGCAAGTTGAATGTAAACCTGGGGATATGCAATATTTTAAATACACTGTTGTTCAGCTGGTGATTTTAAAATAATATTTAACTAATAATTAAGATGGTTTCAATGTTAGCATAAATTAATGAATAATTGAGTAAGATTATATTGTTAAGAATAAATTTATAATAATACATTCAATTCATAGTATCATTTTTATATCACTTTTTTAGGAACTTTTTTTTTAATTCTATAAAAAAAAAAAAAAAAAATTGTTTTAATCTGCTATAAAATTATTTTAAATTGACATTTTTTCATATCTAATTCATGTTTATGAATTTTCATATTTAATTCAGTAATGGGAACGAGCATACAATCAACCGACTTTATTTAATTCTAGTTAAAGCTAAACTGAAAGTTGATTGTAATGTAAAGTTGAATTGTAACTTCTAAGATATAAGAAAGTTGGTAACATTTTAAAAACGTCAATTTGAATTCCATATGTAGACCCATCAAACTCAAATCTATAAATGCAGTCAGCACTACATTATACATATATCCATCCTACCAGGGCATAATTTGTTTATAAATTCTACACCTAATATTAAATGATAATTAGCCATAGGTATGTGATGGGACCTTTTGTTACAAAATAAATTAACATTAAATATACATTTTAAGTTGCGCTATTGAATAATTCATAATTATTTAAAATTCAAATAAGATTTGGACTTTCGGCTGCAGAGTAAACAGACCTATTCATTCAGGTCGGCGAGAGATCCTGTTTACGTTTTTTTTCTTGTATATTTTGGCTGAATAATTATAATACCTTTGTTTGATCTACAAATGTTACGTGAGACTATAGATATTAAAAGTTTGTATTGAGTGACAAATACAGACAGTGACATGAGCTGTCAGTGTCAGGTGCTAAGTTTTCAAATCTGAGAATAGCTTGACTTTCAGTATCATTAGTTTCAGTCGATTTTATACCGAAATCTGAATTATTAAATATAAACATGGTTCTTATAAAGGAATATAGGATTTGCATGCCTATGACGGTTAAGGAGGTAAGTGTTTTCCACTAAATTAAGTTAAAATTTCAGCTTAGAAAAAAGGTTATGATTCTAATTTTTCTCCATGGCTGCTTTCAGTATCGTATCGGACAGTTATATATGATAGCTCGCCATAGTTTCGAGCAATCAAGCAACGGCGAAGGTGTTGAGGTGATATCGAATGAGCAAGTAGAAGACGAAACGAACGGCCAAGGCCAATTTACAGAGAAGAGGATTCACTTGTCTAGGTAGGTATCGAATTGCGTAGTTGTGACTTATAATCGTATATATTTCATGTATAAAATATATTATTATATTTACTTTTATTCTAATTTCATTAATCGGTTTCAGATATCAAATTACTTATTTAGGGATAGTATTAAAACACATATTGTATTTTCATTTGCACAAAAATTGTATAATTGGTATAAAAGTAGTTTTCCTGTAATGATTATAAATGTTAATTCTGAAAAATTTTAATATTGTTTTATTTTAAATAAAATGTGTTTATTTGCAGTCATTTACCCTATTGGGTGCAGAGCTTTATTCCAAAGATATTTTACATAACGGAGAAGGCTTGGAATTATTATCCCTATACTATAACAGGTAATTATGTAATATTATTGCTTGCTATATGATAATAAACATTACATCTTATATGCATAGTATTCTTACTTACAAGTTTTGTTTGTTTCATGTTCTCACCAACTAAAGAATATACGGTAAGTTCGAATTCAATATATTTTTATAAGCAATACTGTTATGCATGTAAAGAATCATATTATAAACTTACTTTTCAATATTACAGACTAAAAAGATTACAACCTTTATCATGTGTATATACCTATTTTTTTTTTCAAAGTTTACATATTTAACATTTGTTATTTATTTGTATTCAATTTATTTCATGTAACTGAATTATAACATTAACTTATTAACCCTTTCACCACCAAGCTTTTATCTACTTCGCATGCACCCAGCACCAGAGCCTTTAGGCATAATTTCTCATAATGTTGTGAAAGACATTTATTGATATTATATAAATGACGATTGGGGAAAGTGTAACCAATATACTAAATAAACATTGGTTGAATAGGTATAGGCGATAAAAATACAGCAAAAAATATTGCATTAATAGTTTTATTTTTGCATAACGTTTGTGACGGCATTATCCGACATTGGCGTTTGAACGTCCAAAACAATTTGTTGGGTATAGCCGACAGTGGCTGTGGAAGGGTTAACTGTGGTGATAGTTTTAGATGGAATACAATAAAATTCTTTGGTCTTTCATTTAATGTACATATTTGTCCTTCTTTAGCATGTATCTGTTTAAATGTTTGACTCACTCATTGTTTGATTTGATAGCAATTCTTGGAATTTCTAAAATAGCTTCAATTTCAATTATGCACTATTTAAATGCACAATTTTATCATTATGGCATTGTTAAAAACGCTTCATCTTTTTTTCAGTGTTCATTCATACCCAAGTTTTCTATATCTATTCAAACAAGGTATGAAGATAACAATGGGACCACCGAAAATGTAAGTGTAATCAATCTTTTGTGGAAACACATCTTTTATGTCTTATTTTTCCGATTACCTCTCATCTAAAAATCACTTATAAAGATTGCTTCCCTAGCAATAAGGCTAGTTCATTATGCCTAATTTACACTGTATGTATGTTATATATATTATACCTTATTGTCTACTATCGTTAACTTGTGGCTTTGCTACAAAATAATTTTGAAAACAATAAAAAACTGAATGCATTAGAAAAAGATTACTTAGTAATTCTGTTGTTTTAACTATTATTACTGGTGGGAATTGCTCAATTTTATAACATAGCATCATAATACATAGTACATAGCTTGTAACAAGAGCAGAGGTACAGGATGTCTGTAACCTAACCTTGAGGTAGATTAAATTGGTAGTTTTCATGTTGTAGAGACAAACAACATTTTCTTTTATATAATAGTAAGCATGTTTGAATAGATTACCGAGTAAGTATTCCATTACTGAATAACTTACTTATATGAGTAATAATAATGCTTTATTATTATATTGTTGTCTTTATATTATTTTAGTGTTTGGGATTAACACCTGAAGAATTAGAAAATAGGGAAGTTGACTTTATAGATATAGCTTATGATGAAATGAAACCACACCATTACAAAGCAGAAGAAGATCCTAAGCTCTTCCAGTCAGAAAAGTCTAATCGAGGTCCTCTCAGGGAGGGCTGGAGGGATTCCCAAGAGCCTATTATGTGCTGTTATAAGTTAGTTGAGGCAAAGTTTGAAGTATGGGGTCTACAGACTAGAGTAGAGGAGTATGTACAAGTGGTAAATATACTTTATATTTAATCTATTTGTAAATCACTCTATATTTGTTATTACTTTTTGTAAAGTATTTTACTGTAACCGTAATTTAAAGGTGGGAGAACTATAGTTCGACCGGGGAGGTACTAGCGCCGCCTTCATAGTTCGCTGTAAAGCGTTACTTGTGTTTCCGTTGGAGAGGTGCGGTTGCCGGCTACATATTGCAGTGAGCTGACCATTTTAGTCTTCAGGAGTAGCAACATATCTATGTTCAAGCTCAGATAGGATTTTGGTCGTGTTTGTGGTTGTACGTTGATATCTATGAGCTGCAACTACTTAATATCATGGTTTGCATGCTCGTTTGCTACTCTTCTCGCATAAAAAAACCGTCTCATGGGTTTTAAATATTTTAATGAAATCCAAAAGAGCATACAGGTGGTCAATTAAGCATTACTGTATAAATACTTAAATACTAATAGTTATTATATCTTTTATAATAATATTTCCTCAGGCTATTAGAGAAATTCTTCTCTTGGGACATCGACAAGCTTTCACTTGGATGGATGAATGGTATAATATGACTATAGATGACGTAAGAAATTATGAAAAGGAAATGCAAGCCAAGACAAATATGAAGGTATAGTTGTATTTTTTGTGATTGTAAAGGTTTTATTTTTGTTAACTTTGATTAACAGATCCATATTAATTACAATTAAACTGTTGAAGAGGGCATCATTGGCTACACTTAAAAGTGAGGCCCTATCTTAATTTCAGACAAGACTTAAATTCTGATTGAGGTTGTATGTGGATGTCCATGGGCTGTAGTTAAGTGGTTAACTTAACGTAACATAGCCTGCATCCTTATTAGCTACTGCGCTCAAAAAAAGTTTACACAACCTTTTTGTCCTGATACTTAAGTATTCTATGTATTCTCAAAGATACATTTAAGCATATTGGGTTTATTAGGGAGGTGTTAATGTATCCTGCAAATCTATGAAAATAAACAAAACAAATATACATGTTTCAGGTTAAAACAGCACTCGAAAACGAAGAATCACAAAAATCTGGTCCTTCACAGCCTCCAACGCCAAAGTCAGCAAAAACTCCTGTGGGAACTCCTTCAGCGGAGAACAAGTCATGGTTCTCGTGGTCTTAAATCAAAACAGTTTTATTCATAAATTTAATTTAAATAATGAAAATGTCATGAAATATTAATATTGATGCATGAATCAAATTGGTAATTCTTGACTTGAATAAAATGGAACAAAGCGGAAGCTTTGTTCCATTTTATTAATTTAAGGTGGAAGTTTTAATTTTGAGGGAAGCAACTGTTGCAATATTTGTAAATCTTGCTGTGAGCTTACTTGATGGAACTTGGCCATCTAAACTGACAACATAAAATATTTAAAACCTCATACCATAAATCATAAAAAAATCTAAATTTAAATTATGGGTATTTACTTACATTCATAATTATCTAATAATTACAACATACATGATTTAATGATACGTAAGGTATTATATACAGTCTGTGTTTATATTTTGGATTTGTCAGATGTTTGTGTGGTTTCTGTTAGGTACCAATTTTGTATACAAAAAAATCTGAATGCACTTCCATATGCCGTACATGCTGTAAATGTACTTAGTGTCTTGATTATGAGGTTATTAGTTTATATTCTGACAAATATAATGTAAGGGAACCCTAAAATACACAAACACGTTGAATAGAAACTATGTTCACTTTTGTAAGTTTAAATGAGAATGTCTACGGGTGGAAAAATTATAGTTTTTCCCTAGTATATAATAATAGTAATTAAATCAATTTTGTTTTTTATTATATGTATTGCATCAAACTGTTTTTGGGTGTTATTATAAGTATGATTTTTTTATTAGTAAAGATATTAAACTCATCCTTATATTGTCAATGGGTAGTTTTTAGCTGCGTTTCTGTTTCTAAACATATCATATCTTATGTTACGTTAGTTAGCTGTGCTTTAGATGTTGTTAGAGATATAGATTAAGTGTCATTGTCATCATCATCAACTCAATAGTATCTTATTGCTAGATCTCCTCCAAGAATCATACGGGTTAAGGGGACTTCACCTTTAAAAACTTTATGAAGATTTCACTGTTGACGGTTTCTTCAAAATGATAAAAACAATATGACGTTAACACAAGTGATAAATAATTTTACACATGTATTAGTAATATGGAAGTCTCAGCCAGGATATCGAGTTCTGAACATCACAGCAAGATGCCAGAATCTTACCTCTAGGCTAGCACTATTTATTAAGTGTAGCCGATGCAAAAGTATTGTTCAAGATATAGTGTAAAATATAGGCCCTCGCATAATGTTTAGTTGTAATATCAAATTTATAATCACCCATAATTGCAGTGATGTTATACTGTGAAATTTGAGTACAAAATGACTAACAGATATATTTATTATTGATCAAAAGTAGTAATAGTTTATTCAATACTGTGAATATCTTATAATATGTAGTGTTATATAAAATAATACGGTCATATAAAATAAACAATATATCTTTCACTAGGACATGATATATTAGTTAAAAAGGATATTAGATATTTCATAGAATAATTTTAATCTGAATACTATCTATGTAATGATATTTTCCATTTGCACATTGCAATTAAGAATATACATTTTCGTTACTTCACACTTAACCAACCGAATTACGTAGGCGCTATTACGTTGTATAATAATTGAATAAATACTCTCCAATATAATTTAAATGTCTAATAATATATATCAGTAAGTACATTTTTGAATTTTCTATTAATTGACGAAAGTGTAACATGCTATATCTAATGAAATGTAGAGGAAATCCGATCTCGATGACAAAATTACGATTGAGTTTTGGATCCAATGTATTAACATGAGTTTTTATCGATGGAACTGATTTCTATATGGGTGTGTTATTGGAATTGATTTTTTGAAGTTATTTATTGAATGAATGAATCGGCTCGAAATTGTCAAAGTTAATCTCGACGAAGTCCAATGTATGGATTTATATGTTATTCTATCATATAATAGAATGTATAGAGGGTGTCGGATGTAGTGATGTTATAAGAGTTTTAAGTTCCTGTAAGTTATCAATATTGTAAATTAATAATTATCATTAGTTTCATTATCAATGATTACACTTGATACATTATTTTTAAAATAATATTAAAACAATAATGGCCTATTCGCTTACATTCTTCACTAAGCGTAGAAAAATATTTTCTGTTTTTAATTCATAGTATTGTTAGTGTCTATATTATCGTTAGTAATAAGTGTAACCAATTCTCTGGCCTAAATTATGACATTATTTATGACTAAAAATATCTCAATAAATAATGCGGCTTCCAGATTATGTATAGTAACTTGCATAAGTACAAGCCATGTTGATTGTTCAATATTATTTGACTATGTATGTAGGGCTTTGTTCTATATACTATAACTACTAGTATAATACCGTAGTGATGCCGAACAAAAAGTTGAGTCAGTGCATGCGAGGATTGTCGTATGTGTCTATAGACATAAGAACACTTCTTTGCGCTGCGTGTATTTAATTTGTATGTTAAATATTTTTTTTGTTAGTAAAGTAAGCAATATTTTTAGTTTCCTTGTAGCCTGTCCTGGATAATAAAATCAATGCCTTGGCAATCAATGGCAATCAATCAATTGGCTCTAGAATTAAGTGGTTGTTCAAAATAGGAATAGGAGCTCGGAAAGCTAAAACATTACAAACTCAAAACCATACAAGGAATGGCATAAATAATAACATGGATTTGTAAATGCAGTAAGACTATATGTTCGATCAATAGAATAGGTACTTGCGCAAGTCGAGCACATAGTCTGGATGCAGCATAATTATACATTGCATTGTACATTCCTTTTGCGCACTAAAACTCTTATATTTATATAAAATATGGTTCTGGGATCATCACGCGCCAATTTTTAGCCAGTATTTAGATCTCCATAGTGTTTAATTTATAGTACAAAATGCACTTACATTACATGCGTGAGTTCATTTTTCTAAGCATCTTGCTTTCACCTCGCAAATTATATGTATAATTATGTATATTATGTTTAAATATTTAGAAGAATTATTTTGGTCAAAATGCTATGCTCCAATGGGATTTTTAAAAGCGTCCCTGTGGAACCCAGGCAATGTATATTTATTAGTTGTCTGATTGTTGCTCTGCTTAGTTCGGTGTCGTATCCGTGTGTAAGTTCTCAGATATTTATTGATTTTTTAATAATTTCAAGTTATAGTCCTTGAGCCAATTGCAAATTTAGTCAATCATTTTTCACGGGCGATAACTCTTCAAATTCTATAGAGACGCGTATTATGAAGCCTCGTAAGCGTCGGCTGGTGTTCTTTAGGTGGCATGAGCCGCTATGGAAACGGTTGCGGATATTATTTTTAACGTGCATGCTATATCGCTCCTGCTCCTTATTCCACCCACGAAACAGCAGGTGACGTTCACGTGGCTTCATGATATACCTCTCCAACTTTTAAGAGTTATTGTCTGAGAAGGATCAGTTGCTAGCTCGCGATCTATTAGGGGCTATGACCGCAACGAGTATTGACCAGAGTTTAAGAAGTCGCGTATGCTATAACAACGATTTTATTATGAACTCGCGTATGTATTTTAAGGAGTGTTTTTAACAAAATAGAATAGTATTAATACATCTAAGAATACCACATTTAATTTTCGATTAAAAATAAATTGTTTTTATGTTACTATAGGATATTATCTTTTTCTGTAGACTTTTTTTATTGTCTATGCCTGTTCAAATTTTATACACAATTGTCAAAATATACATATTTACTAAAACCTGTAGATTGTTTGTTGGTATTTGTGAGTTATTGTAGAGTAAAAGTAGACTAAAATATTAACCATCGATGTTGTCTGTCGTAAGTGTTGTATTGTAAATTCAATGTGGAATACATTTAATTTGTTGTTATAATGTATGGAATGTTTTTTAACTAGGATAGTATGGGGAAATCCATAATCATATAAGACTTCATCATTGTCTTCTATTATATTTTTCTATTATATCTTTTCACAAAGTACTTTAAAATGGTACTAACTTAAAAGTGGTTTGATTTGCTTGTCATAAAAAAGGCTTTGTCGAATTTTTTTATCTAATACAGTAAAATTATATTAATATTGAATTATTGCAGAATAAAAAATCTTATTGTTCTTTAAAGTTCGCGCTTGGGAAACATTAATAGTGTCAACATTGTGATGTTAAAAAAAGAGCAAAAAGTTCCTAAGAAACTTTCCATATATTTGCTAAGATTATGAATTCTTCCGTATGTCCTGGTTAAAAATACTGTAATATCTCTTTGGCCCTTTCTTTATTTTCTCTGATTATGTTCTCGAAAAAATTTGGCCATTTCCTATGGGTTAGTTATTTTTATTGTATGTATCTAGTTTGGGCGTAATTGGTCCTTGCTGAAAGTCTCTTTCATGTCTTGCATCAAATTATGACTAAGTTTCAAAGTAGAAAATTTTATTTATAAATGTAAAGCTTATAAGTGTCATGTAATGTTATACTCTATTGATATTTTCAATTCCTTATTAAGTTGACGTTCAGTTGATTAGGTAATAAAATTTGTTAGTGTAATTTGTGTTTGATTTTTAGTGTAACCAATACGTATCTACTACTGTACCTACGAATTGGTACACATCCAGTCAATATTATTAAAACAAGTAACAGTCTAAATATTTTTTTAAGGATAAAATATTGTATCGAACATTAAAATGTAAGAAAACTTTTATTTGTAAGGCTTTCCGTACCGTAACTGTTTGGTCCTTCGAGTCAGATATCAATCATAAACGCGCCATCGTAAGAGCCGGTAGCTACGTTCAAAACGACGTGGTGGCCTGGTGGTGGCGCGGGTAAAGAGGGAACCCTCGAGGCCCGAATAATACCTACCCCTTTCCTACCCCGCGTAGAGCCTGACAGTACCGCTGGGTAGAGTAGTAGAGTAGTGTAGGACGTCCCTCTATTGTTGTTGTTGTATACAATCATAAATATCAAACTATATAACGCCTATAAAGAATAAATTATATTAAATATAAAGAAAATAATAAAACGTCTATTGCCTAACTAATAATGTGAGATAATTATTAGTCGAAACTCGTACAAAAAAAAAACAAATAGAAAAGAGAATAAAATGATGTTTGTGTTTTCGCATATACATTTAATAAATGTCACTGTACAAAAATACATATTACATTTAATAGTTCTCTAAAATCAGGATATTAAGACCTATTCATGACCTGTTGAATCCATTCTATATGAGGGCCTATACTGGTGTACACCCCCGGTAAACCAGGGACGCCGCAACTGAGGCCGTAGCTGCATACACCTTCTAGTAAATTTCTACATAGGAGAGGTCCACCGGAATCGCCCTGTAATTTGATATTATATAAATTCGCATTTGAAATTGATTTTACGAATAGAATAAATCGTTTAAGAATGCTTTTACAAATAAGCATAGTTTAATAATGATAAGCGAAGCGAATACCTTTTTTCTGTGAAAAAAGTAGCAAACGAGCATGCAAACCCCCCGATCTTAGGTAGTCGCAGCCCATAGAAGTCCACGTACAACCACAAACACGACTGAAATCCTATCTGAGCAAGAACGTAGATACGTTGCTACTCCTGAGGACTAAGTTGGTCGCCTGGCTTCAAAGTAAATGACCGGCAACCGCACCTCTCCAACTGAAACACAAGTAACGCTTTACGGCGGATTATGAGGATGGCGGTGGTACCTCCCAGGTCGAACTATAGTTCTCTTACCTTTAAACTTTCCTTTTATTAATATTGCAACGTAGCCGGCTACCTCTCCAATCACATCATAAGAATGAAGTAGGTACCTAATTCACTCCTGCTTCACTTCGGTCTAATTATTTTTCTACCGTCTGTCACAATCTGTCGGCATATTGATTACAACATTGATTCCATCCTGAGTATTTCATTCAGTTTTATAATAACTGCTTATATAAAAGATGCAGCCTAAGAAATAATTTCACCTAAAATACGTTATCTCCGGAGACATCGAAGGTGCCCCTTTTTGGCTCGTCTTATTGATATAATTAATTTTAAAAAACCCCCAGTACGGCATGTACGTATAGATGGTAGGTATACTTATACATAGGTATTACCTGACATGCATCAACTCCATTGCCAATAGCACATATCATGCCACCGTCGGGGTCGGGCGCTACGTACGCGCCGAGCAAGTGTGTGCATTCGTCCAGTGATATTATTTTGAGATTCGCTGCCAACAACTTATCAGAAATCTCCGTATTATACATATCTTTGAAGCCGTATCCATATATAGCGCATTCACCTAAAATATATTTGTACATTTAGATGTAAAATATTATTTTATTCGTACTTTACATAAAAGTAAATGGTAGAAAAATTTCCCGTCGGCGACTCGGTCAAATTAGGTATGTTCGTTGTATTTTTTTTCAGTAAAGGTTTTTTTGCCATTTTTATTGCTTTTTAGTTAAAAATCTGTATATATATAAAACTTCAAAAATCTATCTATTATTAAGCTTGGTACGCTGTGTACACATTTTACGAAATATTTTTTTAATTACGGTTCAACACAAAAAATTATGTAGCTGAACACATGACATAATTTTTTATATAAAATTGTTGAGTTGTGCACCAACTATATACCGTATACCTAAACTGACACAAAATTTATTTAATTGTAGATTAAAGATAATGATTACATTAAATATTATTATATATGTCGCCGTAATTAAATCTCGGTGATTTTGGGTTACCAATCGGTCAAGCATTATCTTGATTATTGTGATTTTAATTCTATAATACTTTCGGAGTGCTTTGATTAATAATAATATTAAAAATAATTACAATAATTAATTAATTCAGTTTTACTACATAACGTTTTTGTAAACGTAAAATTATTATTTGTGATTGTCAACTTCCGAAGCGCTTGTGTCGCCACCAATCCG